>JAHLKH010000088.1:0-103717 GCA_025526915.1 Entophlyctis helioformis | reverse complement strand
CTGCGTGCCGCACGCCGTCCGTCTGCATGGCCGACTTGCCGTGGCTGGCATGCCGCCTATCGCAGCACGGCAGCAGCGTTTCCAGCGAGTGCGTGCCTGCAGACGGCTCGCGCAGTCGCCAGCCGTGAGTCGCGTTGGATCCGCTCGCTTCCAGTGACGCGGTCGCGACGTGGAGATGGCGCGGCAGCGGCGATGACGTGTGCGTGGCCATGGCAGCATCTACCGGCAGCCACGATGCGACGATGTGATGATGGAGACACTCTGCTTGTGGCGCTGATGTGGCTGGCCAAGCCTCCCCTGCCATGACTGACCGACGCCTCTTCCTCGTTCCATGCAACCGAATCCGCCCTCTTGGCTGCTCGACTCGACGGCGCATCCCACGCAGCATCCATCGGCAAGCCGCACGCCGATCCGCAGGCAGACTCGTGGGTCCAAGCCGGCAGCCATGGATGCTCTGCAGGCGGTCGACACAGGCACGCTTGATGACGCTGCGGTGTCTGCGGTGTCTGCGAGCAGCACAGCGAGGGCACGACCGCCTCGACAGACACCGCAGGGCCGTGGGTCGCCAAGAGGAACAGCGGCTGCACAGCGACGGCGGCTGGCGGTGCCTTGGCTTGCTTGCTTGCTTGACTGACTGGCTAACCGGCTGACTGGCTGGTTGGTTGGCGGGCTTCTGGAGTGTGCAGCAGATGGCACTGCATGGGTCTTGGTTGCTGAGTGTGGCAGCTGCTGTGTGGGGCGGGCTGTCGTGAGAGGTCGACGACTGGGCTGCAAGAGGAGCATCGGCGCAGCATGAACGGGCAAGGGGCAAGCGGCTGGCACGGCCTGTTGCTGCGAGTCTGTATGGCGGCTGACAGCCTGGCCGCCTGCCCACATGCACAGCAGCTGCAGAGCCAAGGCGAAGCGAACACCTGGCGCAGGATCCAACAAGCTCAAGGCAGCGCCAGCAGATGAACAGTGTCGCGTGAAGCCGTTTCGTCGGTCAAGGGGCAAGATCGGCTGGTGGCGCTTGGAGGCGAGCGTCGAGTGTGAGGGCTGGCGTGAGTGCCAGTGCCTGCACTCGATCAGGAGTAGGCTGGTGGATGTGGCTGCATGCTTGGCAAGCCGTCTGTCTGCTGTCTGTCTGTTGGACGCTGACTCTCACGACCAACTGGCACGCGGCTGGCTGCTTGCAGAAGCATCTCGTGGATGGATGGATGGCTGAGTGAGAAGGCAATGCTGCACACTCGCATGCATCGCCTGTGGTCTCGTTCTGCTTGCTCACGCTGACACTTGTGACCGCCTCTGCATCCGATGGACGATCAAGTGCATTGTGAGTGAGTGAGAGAGGATTGAGAACCAGACGGTGAACTGCAAGAGCAAGTCAATGAACGGATCCAAGACGAAAGGCAATGTCAAGCAAGCAGTGCAAGCAAGCAGGCAAGCACGGACAAGATAGAGGCGACGCAAGACGACAAGTGTGAGGTGAAGAGCAAGCAGTAGGCGATTGAATGCAAGTGGTCAGGAAGCAGGAAGATCAAGTCGCACGGCGGTCAAAGAACGATCTGATGGCGGCGAATGGCAAGTGGGAGGTGGGGAGGCAGCCATTCGTTGGCATTCAACGACTTGCAGATCACAGGGCATAATGGTGCGTGCCGCAACGGGCTGTGCCCTGCTTGCTATTGTTGTACTCGGACTGACCATTGATCGTGGTGAGCGTGTTGGAGCATGTATGGTTCAATACTGAGAGTGTGCACAGCCATGGGTACTTCAGCACCGGTGTCTCTCTTGTGTGCATGGACCAGACGCACTGACCTCTGTCGCCAAGTCAAGCAAGCAAACAAACACATCCATCTGGTACGTCCTGAATGCTTCCAACATGGACAGATTCGACTGACACGTTGCCATTTGACCGAGCTTGGTCATGTTGCTCAGCTGCACGCTGTCTTTGGGATATCTGTAAGACTGTTCACTTTCTGTTGGTGCTTTCGCCTTTACCCTTTGCTTGTCTGCATGCCTGTCTGCTTGGCTTGATGCCTGTCTCTGCTTCCGTGTGCATCTCTTGGAATTGACGGTTTGGGATGCTGGCGACTGTGGGCAATGCAGCACAGAAGACGATCACCAGGTTGGTGAGACGACATGGCGTGATGTGGCCGAGGCGTGGAGGGACGAGACGTGACGTGCATCGGCTGGTGTTGGCAAGCATGCAGACTCACACTGGCTGCTCATAGCATGCAGAGCCGGTCTGTTGGGGGTGGCTGTAGCGGTTTTGAATGAGACGGCTCAGCATGCTCTGCAGCTGGTTGGTCTTGTGGGTCTGCTTTCTGGTGGGAATGCCTGTGTGCGCGCGTCTCTTGATCCTGTCCACGTCCTCTGGCTGCCATGAGGTGTTGTTCTCGCCTTCCTTGATTGTCAGCTGATGCTGGAGAGGATTGCATGTTTTGCTGTGCATGCAATGTGCGATGCTGGCTCGAGGGGATCTGAGGGCATTCATGCTGCTGCTGCTGCTGCGGGTTGGATGGTGGCCACCAAAATGTGCACATGCGACGATCTGGTGGGCGTGGGCGATCGCGCATGCACAGAGCAGCCGGGGTTTCTCAGTGGGTATGTCGTGGTGATACACGAAGAGTCCCACACTGTCTGAGCCGCCAGTCTCAGTCGTCCATAATGGAGTCTTCCCGACACCAAAAACGACAAAAAAGCGGTTGCGTCCGAGGGCAGTGGCACTGGCTCTCGAGCCCGATCTCCATCTTGTTGGTTGCGAAGCATCGAATCTATAAACACCTTTGTTGGTTGTCTTGCATCCGTTCATTTCTCTTCAATAGCATTATAGCGACTCGACATAGCGCATGGCAGCCGCCTTGACATGCTCGACGCCCTTGCTGTCGCCATGCTTCTTCTCGTAATCCAGGAACCGCTTGAAGAAGAACTTCATCTTCTTTGTGGACCACTTGTGCTCCAGCACGCGCTCAAAGAGGCGTCGTGTGACCGCGACATCGCCGGTGCGGATCTCCATGTCAATGTACACGGACCACAGATCCGCACGCTTGGGGCATGTCGCCATGAGCCCTTCGAAAATCGTGCGGCCACGTTCCGGCTCGCCCATCTTGAACTCCATCTGCGCAAAGCTGCTTGTCGTGTCAATGTCTGTCGGGAGGGGAAAAGCCGCCATGTTAGTCATGCGCGCGGTCCAAGACCGAGACATCCCTGGCGAAACAACCAGCCCACGTACGCTTGCGCTTGGGGAGACTCTTTAGGCAGCGCGAGAGGAGCTGGCGGGCCGCATCGAGCTTGCCGCGTCTCATCAGGAACTGTGCGTATCCCGTCCAGACCTGTGCACTCTCCTTGAACTTCTTGCACATGACCGTAAACAGCTTGATGCATGCCTGCTCGGACGGCACACACACAACGCGCGGTGGTTAGAAGAGCGCAGTCGCAGCCATGCATGCTAGTGGACATGCAAAGGCAATACTCACATCCTCCTTGTCGGTGCGCTCGTAGATCTGCGCAAGTCGGAGGTGGATGGTCTTGGCGTCGTTCATCTGCGCAGCGCGCTCAAACACCTTGGCGAGCGACTCGGGAGTGCCGTAGGTGTTCTCGAGGTTGAGGTAGGCGATCCAGACGTTGAGACGCTCCTGCTCCTCGCGGAAGTTGATGGTCTTGAGTGCACGGTCGCCGACCTGGCGTGCCTTTTCGACCTCGGCCATCTGCAAATGGAACACCATGTACTTGATCCACAGGAACGAGTTGTTGGGCGATCCAAGGAGGAGACGCTCAAAGTCGTCGGCAGACTCGGGTGCGGTCTCGCCATCCACAAGCGCCATTTCCTCTTGCGCGACGCGCTTCTCTTCCTCGGCCTTGGCGCGCTTCTTGGCACGGCGGCTCCGCTTGCCAGCATTGGCGTCGTCCTGGTCAGAGTCCGAGTCATCGCTCTCCTGGTTGTCGTCGTCGTCATTGTCCTCGGCATCGCTGTCCTTGATGGCACCTTCAGCGTCCCATGAGAAGCCCTGGATGGCAAGCGGCGTAGCCAGTGCGTTGGATGCAGCAGCAGGCATATCGTCGTCATCGTCGTCCTCGTCATCATCGTCCTCGTCATCATCGTCCTCGGCATCATCGTCCTCGGCATCGTCGTCCTCGTCCTCGTCCATTTCGACAAAGTCGCCCTCCTCATCGTCGTCCTCCTCCTCGCCATCGTCCGAGTCATTGTCCATGAGACCCTCGGGTGCGCCAAACTCGATCTCGTCACCGTCCTCGTCGTCATCCTCGCCGTCTTCCTCGCCGTCGTCATCAGAGCCGGCCGCCATCACGACATCCTCATCGTTGTCCTCGTCTTCGTCAGAGTCGTCGGCATCCTCGGCATCAGCGTCCTCAAAGTACTTGGACTTGAGGCCGAGCGAGATGCGCTTCTTTTCAGTGTTCAGACGCAGGATGATGGCCTTGACCGAGTCGCCAACAGAGTACAGACGCTCGAGGTCCTTGACAGGCTTGTCGGCCACCTATGCAGGCACTTGTATGTCAGCCGCCATTGAGCGCACAATCAGATCCATCAAAAGCACCACATACCTCGGACGAGTGGCAGAGACCGGTCAGGTGGCTGTTCTGCAGCTGGATGAACAGGCCGTAGGTCTCGATGCGCTTGACGGTGCCCTTGATCTTGAGGCCGACCTTGAGGTCCGCAAAGCGCAGACCCTTGTCCGCATCATGGCCGGCAGCCTTGGCAAGCGCACCCTCGGGATCAACCGCAGACAGCTTGAGGGTGAGCTCGAGCTGCTTCTTGGCGAGATCCACCGAGAGGACCTTGCCCTTGACGAGCTGGCCCGACTTGAAGGCTGCCTTCCAGTCCTTGATGAACGCGTCGGACAGCTCGGCGATCTTGACACGCGCAGAGATGTTGCGACGCAGGGACACGAAGCAGCCCTTTTCCGTGATGGCGTGCACGTAGCCAGCGACAATCTGGCCAGGCGTAATGTCCTCGAGCCTGGTCGGGTGCAGCGAAGCAGACGCGGCCTTGCCAGCAGCATCGTCCTCGGCCATTGCGTCGACCATGTCCGCATCGCCATCATCGTTCTCGTTGCTGTCAGCGCCAGCAGACGCGGCGGCCTGCTTGAGCGCCGACGGCGCGAGACTGCAATCAATGTGGGAGTTGGCGGGATCGAGGGACACAATGACGGCGCGGACAAACTGGCCTTCGACATACTTGGATGTCGGGTCGGCAGTAAAGACATCCTCAAGGTCGGTGAGATGCACACGGGCCGTGAGACGCTTGCTGAGGTTGATGACCATGCCCTTGGCAGCGTCGATCTTGGAGACACGGCCAGCAACAATCTGGCCGACCGAGAGGGCAGAGGCGGTAAGAGGAGTGGCGGTCACGAGCGACAGATCGATCTGCTTCTTCTCCGTGTTCTTGCCCATGACAAAAGCGCGCACGGCCTGGCCGACAGTAAAGTGCGCGGTCAGGTCGGCACACACGCTGGGATCGGTCGAGGCATCAAAGGCAGACACGGCGCCAATGAGGTTGACCGAGATCTGGACACGCAGATGGCTAACGTCGACCTGGTGCACAATGCCAATGCGCTCAGAGCCCACGACAAGCGTCTCGAACGTGGGGCGACGCGCAGGGTCCTCGACCAGCTCGTATTGTGGGCGAGCAAGGTCGCTGGGACGGAGCGTCAGCTCGACCGACGTCTGGCTGGTCGAGTTGCGGTGGCTGATGGGCAGGAACGCGTGTGTCTTGGTGTCGTGGAAGCCAAACACCTTGCCGGTAATCGTCTCGCCACTCTTGAACTGGCGGAGCGGGTGCTTGAGGTCGGCAATGTCGTCCAGCGAGTCGTAGATCTCCGTGGCATGGATGCGTCCGTTGAGGTTGTCGCCAAGACGGAGGTTGATCTGGGTCTCCTTGACCGAGCGGACAACGGCCTTGGTGACGTAGCCAATCTTGACGTCGTCGATGCTCTTGATGGCCGGGTCGACGGCGTTTGTGACGGCGCGCTTAGCCTCGAGCGACTTGGGTGCAACCGCGTCGCTCTTGACAGGCGTAGCAAGGATGCGCTGGCTCATGAGCGACGTCTGCTCGGCAGCCCAAGCAGGCACGGCACCGAGCTGGACCTGGATCTGGTCGCCGACCTTGAACCGCACAAAGGGACCGGCAACCGAGTTGACAGCACGAGCGAGACAGAACGCGACGGCTCCCTTGAGCTTGGACAGCGACACAATGGCAAACTGGTCCTTGATGAGCTCGACAGTGGCATCGACCTTCTGGTCCGACTTGAGGGCAGCCTGGGCAGCCTTGAGCTGCTCCCTGAGTGCCGACGAGGCAGAGGAGGACACGTTGGCATCGACGATGGCGAGGTCGACAATGCGAGTCTCTTGGTCGTAGTCGAGGACAGTGCACTTGACGGTTTCGTTGACCTTGAGCTCGCGCTTCGAGTTGGAGATCAGGCCCGACATTGTGCCGTCGATCTTGGCAAGGTAGCCGTACGGGATCTTCTTTTCGACAGTCGCCTCCACAACCTGGCCGAGCGTGTACGTCTTGACAAACTTGGGGATGTTGGAGATGGCAAACGACGAGCGCTCGGCAAGCAGAGCGGTGAGACGCTCCAGCTCGAATGTACGGAGCGAGGCAGACGTGGAAAGGCTGGATGCCTTGAGCGACACAAAGATACGCGTCGTGTCGGACTCGAGCTTGCTGATGAATGCAATGACCGACTGGCCCGTCTGCACGTGGTCGGCGATGTTGGACACAAACGAGTCCGAGACGTTGTGCAGCGACGCAACACCGACGAGGCCGCCAGCGAACTCGACGAAGCAGCTCTTGTCGGTCGAGTGGCGCACGAAGCCGGCAATCATGTCGCCCTCGGCCAGATCCTTGAACTGGCGGACGCCGTTGTCGCGACGGACCTGGGCAACGAGCGACTGCTTCAGGGTGGCAGTGACTCTCTTGCGGGCATCGACGTTGAGAACGAGGATGTTGGACACCTTGTCGCCCGTGTCGAGCGACTCGAACAGCTTGTCCGTGTGTGCAGGAAAGTCGCTCAGGTGAGCCTTTGCAATCGTGATATTGTCGAATCCATCGACCTGGACGACCACGCCCACGGTCGTCTTGGAGACAACCGTGCCGTTGAGGATCTCTCCGACGGCAGGTGCCTTGATAGCGGCAGCGGCAGCAGCAGCATTCTTGGCAGGCTTGGCCGTGGGAGTGAGCTTGAAGCTGACGCGCATCTTCTCTTTGGCGGGATCCACTGACAAGATGCGGCACTTGACGGCCTGGCCGACCGTGAACAGATCCGAGGGCGTCTGGACAAACGTCTCACTGGGGAGCAGATGCATGTTAGCACATTCGGTGAAGCGAGATCAACAGGGGATCGCAGGCAGCGGCACATACCCAAGCTCGGAAAGAGGCACGATGGCGCGAACCTCGTTGTAGAAAGTGACAATGCAGCCAAACGACTTGACAGCCGTGATGATGCCCATGGTGAGCTGGTCAACGACTGCCGACGAGTACGACAGCAGAGGCTCGAGCTTGCTGGTCATGAGGCTCTGCTTGTGGGTCAAGATCAGACGCTTGCTGGCGGCATCGACCGACAGGACCTGGAACTTCATCGTGATGCCGTCGCGGAACATGCGCTCGGGCTTGTTGATGGTGGCGTCTGAAAAGTGCAGCTTGGGGCAGAGACCGCGGATCGAGTCCGTGACCGAGACGACCACGCCGACAGGGATGAGGCGCTGGATCTCGCCCTTGATGATCATGCCGGCCTTGATGTCTGCGAGACGCAGGAACGGCTGGTTGAGCACCTTGGGCTCAAAGGAAAGCACGGCAATGCCATCGCAGTAGTCGAAAGCAATGATTCTGCCGCGGTGGGTGGTGCCTGGGCGGTAGGACTTGTCGATCTTGGTGAGATGGGTATCGGCCATGCGCGAAATGTGCACGTAGCTGAGACGGTCGCCGGGGAACTTGGCAAGAACACCAACGCCAGGATCGACGCGGATAATGGAGACGTCGTCCGCCATGGCGCCAATCTCGAGGCCGTCAAAGGAGGTGTTGGACCAGGCGATGAGGTTGGGCAGCAGCGTCAGGCTGATGACCTTTTTCTTGAGGTCGACGTAGAGCACGCGTGCCTTGATCTTCTGGCCTTCCTTGAAGAGCGTGCCGATCTGGTCCGTGTCTGCAATTGGGGAGTCGGACAGGTGGAACCAGTCGGCGTGGGCCTTGAAGAACTTGAAAATGGACGCAGAGATGCCATTGGACATGATCTCGTCGACCTTGGCCGTCACGAGACAGCCAGGACGGATGTGGGACAGCTGCACGTCGTCGCGAGCCGTCATGGTGGCCGATGCGATGCGCTTGGGATCGATCGAGAGAGCGACAGTGCGGCCGCTCGCGTCGACGTTCAAGACCGAGCAGGCGACAACAGAGCCGATCGCAAGCTCAGAGATTCCCTGGGCGGCAAGGTACGGTCCGACCTGGTCGTTGCGCAGGAACCCAGACACGGACCCGATGCCGATGGAGACAATGTAGCCGTGGTCTTCGCGACTGGAGACGGTTGCGGGCACGATCATGCCGGGCGCAAGGTCGCTGGCGTTGAGCTCGGCGTTGATCTGCTCGGGCTTGAGCGACAGATCGATGCGCTTCTTCTTGGTCTCGGGGCCCTTCTCGGGGGTTGTTGTTGTTTCCAACGACAGGATGCGGCAGAGCACCGGCTGGCCAATGGAAAAGTACTTGTCGAGCGACGGCAGGGCATCGTCAACGTCTGTTGTCTTGGCGTTCTCGGCGTCGTCCTCGTCGTCATCGGCGACGGCAAGCTCGACGAGCTGTGAGATGTGGTCCGAGATCTCCGTGATGGAGACGAATCCGGTGAGCTGGTTGGGCAGCGAGACGACCATGTCCAGCTGGTTGATCTCCTTGATGACACCAATGAGCGACATGCCGACATTGAGACGCTGCGCACACCGATGCATGCCGGTCGAGTCCAATGCAGACGGTCAGCGCAGATCAGAGCCATCGATGCACTGGTGCGCTCTGTGCGTACCTTGTGGTTCAGCAGAGTGATCATGGCGGGCTTGTCGAGCTTGGACTTCTTGGATGCCTCTGCGGCCTCCTCTGCGGCAGCGGCAGCGGCACGCTTCTTGGACTTTTTCTTGTTGGCGCTCGAGTCGTCGGCGGCAGCAGCAGCAGCAGTGGCAGCAGCCGTTTCGGCGGCGGCAGCCTCCTGGGTTTGATTATTTTTTTTTTTGGACCGACGAATGTTGCCAAGAGCGTCAGCCGGTTGGTCGCACATGCAAGCCAGCAGCATGCAAACTGACAGGGCGGAGCAGAGACGGCCAAGGACGGCAGCGATCCACAGCAAGCCATGCAGCGATCACGAGGACTGCGAAGAGGACGACATACGCTAAAGAGGACATCCTCCTTGACCTTGTCGCTGATCTCGCGGTACTCGAGCGGTGTCAATTCGGAAGCACCACCACGGGGAAAGTCCTGATGGCCAGCAGCCTTTGGCGCAGAGGCAGCGGGTGCAGCCGAAGCGGCGGCGGCAGCAGCAGGTGCCTTGTGCGCAGCGGCTGGCTTTGCAGGCGCCGCGGGTGTGGACGCTGTTGAAGCAGCGACCTTGTGCGGCTTCTTCGGCGCAGATGTGGCCGACTTGGGCATTGTTGTTGTTGTGCAAAACAAAATGTTGCGCTGCTCCATTCATTCCACTGCCCTTGAGAGTCGGGCGCTGATTGGCCGATCTTGAGAGTCTGGCGCTGGCTGGCTGGCTTGAGCGGGTCCTTGCGAGATGCCGGCACTCGCTGGTGGCCCAGATGATCGTGGCATGCCAGATCCAGGCTCTGCTCAACTTGCCGCACTTGCCAGGCGGCCAGGTTCAAGCCACGCTGGGAGTATGCGTCACGGCTCTGCTTCGTGCCATCCAGTCACGTGTCTTCCACGTGATCCGCATTCCATCTTGGCATTCCCGACGTCGATTGGCTGGATCTGGGGTCATCCTGATCGGCCTCAACAGTCACATACTTGTGGGTCGCACATGGTGTGTATGCGTGTGCTGTTCCTGCTGACTCTTTGGCCATGGCATGCCACACAGACCAGAAAATGGCGTGGAGGTGCAGCGGAGCGTCGAACAGCGAGCTGGTGAACAACCTGATACGTGAGCGGGCTCCAAGGGGGTGGCAGGCGTGGGGCCGCAGACTGACGATGGCTGTGATGCGATGGCAGGATCGGGCATCATCACGTCCAAGCGAGTCGAGGAGGCGATGCGGGCGGTGGGTCTTGGCTTGCACGGCTGCGATGCTGCGAATTGGGTGGTGGCACAGCAGCAGCTGACCTGGCCATGGCTGCAGGTGGACCGAGGCTTCTTTACGAGCAATGGGCCGTACGCCGACAACCCTGTTCCGGTGCGTTCTGCACCCTGGCCCGTGATCGCGGCTCGCACCGCCTGACAGACTTTCTGACATGGGATGGGGATGGCTGGGATGGGATGGCTTGGGCGGCGGCATCCCAATGACGTGTCCACAGATTGGCTTCAATGCGACCATTTCGGCGCCGCACATGCACGCATACGCTCTCGAGGCGCTGGAGCCGTTTCTCAGGCCTGGAAAGCATGCGCTCGATATTGGCAGCGGCTCTGGATACCTGACTGCGTGCATGGTAGATGCCACCATGCGACCCGTCTGCATCCGTGGATTGGGGCACTGTGCTCCGTCTCACTCCACGTCTGACTGCGACAGGCACACATGGTCGGCGAGAATGGCGCCGTCGTGGGAGTCGACCACATCCCAGGGCTGGTGGACATGGCGCGCAGCAATCTGAAGAGATACTCGCCCGATCTGCAGAGCAAAGGACACGTCAGCCTGCTCTGTGGCGACGGCCGCCATGACATTTTCACGACAGACGCCGTTCCCAAGTTTGACGCCATCCACGTTGGCGCGGCTGCTCCGACTCTGCCGCAGACACTGGTCGACCAGCTCGCGTCTCCAGGCCGCATGATCATCCCGGTCGGCGCAGAGCGCGGCGAGCAGTATCTGCTCCAGCTTGACAAGGACTCGACTGGCCGCATCACGCAGCGGGAGCTGATGGGCGTCATGTACGTGCCGCTCACCGAAGCCTCTCGCCAAGTGCGTTGATCGTCGCGTCTGTTGCCATCCGCATCGCACTTGCACGATTCTGCGATCTTTTGCAGCGAGCGTCCTCTTGCATATGAATGCAGCTCTGCGACTACAGTCGGTATGTGCCATTCATTTCATCTGCCATCCAGTCCGATCCAGTCCGCATCCAGTCACTGCGATTCTGCCGCCATGTCGATGGCTTTCTTGAGACACTGCAGATGGTGACCCCAAAGTCAGTCAGTCAGTCGGGCCATACAGGGCAGCCAAAAGGGGGAGGATGCTTCACGAGCGGGCTTGCCTGGTTGACGACCTCGAGCAAGTGCTTGTTCTCGAGTGCTGCAGCCACACGCTCCTTGTCATTGAGCTGCTTGTTGACTGTCGGCAGCGTGTCAGTCTGCCATGCCATCCCTCGGCAATCTGGTCAAGAGAGGCGGTACCTGCATGCTCGGACTGGTGTGTTCCCTCGGTCACCTTGATGTCGACCTTGAACCTCGCAGGCAGCGATCGCAGGAGCCGCACACGGATGCACAGGCCAATGAGCGTTGCCATGGAGCAGTGCGGGATCGTTGGAGTGAACCGCACCATGATCGAGTTGGTCTCGGTCGACACGGATATCAGGCTTTCTTGGGCGACGTTGAGCTGCTCGAGTGTGAGCTGCGCAGCGAGGGAACAGCGGCGTGTCAGTCAGTCAGGCAGGGGCAGAGCCAGAGCCAGAGCCAGAGCCAGAGCCAGAGACGGCAAGCGCATGCCCGTACGCACAGGATGCTCTGGGTCGTTGATGTTCCGAATGAGCTCTGTCACGGCAGGCCAGCAGCAACAACAGCAGTCAGTCCACGAGCCATGGGCGGGCAGCGCAGCGCCGAGACAAACCAAAGATTTCCGACGCATCGATGGCGTCCTGCACCGAGTCGTCAAACTCTGCATCGACCGCCGAGTCTGTGCGCCTGTGCTTGTGCTTGTGTCTGTGCTCGGTCTCGTAGACGACTGGGTTGGCGTTGATGAGCGTTGCCATCGTGGTTGGAGTTTTGGAATTGTTGGAATCGATGGATTGGAATTGTTTGGATGGCAATTGTTTGGATGGCAATTGTTGGATGGCAATTGTTGGATTGCAATTTTGCAGACAAAGCCAAAATCGGCAATCGAGAGTCGGCCGATTACGCCTGAAGATGCTCAACAGCGAAGGCGTGCGGGCGTCGGCAGCCAAGGCCCGAGTCAAGGCCATCCAGACGGGCAATCAGCCGCCCGTGCGCAGCCAGCCGCCGCCGTCGTCGCCGTCGTCGCCGCTCCCGTCGGCCCCGTCCTCGCCGCTGATGGCGCCCGTGCCGCTGTCGGCCCGGCGGCCGCTGTCCAGTGGGCCGGCCGCCATGGCGTCGCCGTCCAACAGCCGCCAGCAGCCCGCCAGCAACCAGCAGCAGCAGAAAGCCCGCCCCGAGGCATCACTGCCAGCCGCGCATCGTCGCTGGGCTCGGTGCAGATTGTGAATGCTGCCGGCGACGCCGTCCCGCTCGTGCGTGGCGCTGCCCGCTCCAGCTCGCAGTATGCGCCGCCCCCGTCGCCGCCCGCATCCTTCTCGTCGTCGTCGTCGCCCCCGTCAAGGCCAAAGGCAAGTTTTGCGCTGGCCGCTGCTGCCTGCTTGGCTGTCCGGCTGCTGCCTGCACACGGGATTGCCTGTGCGGGCTGCCCTTGGTGGCCCAAGCATGTGCTGCTCCTACTGGCTCCAACTGCTGCTGCTCCTACTGCTCTACTGCTGGTGGCTGTGGTGGTGCAACGGCGCTGGCACCATCCCTGCACTCCCGCTGCACCTCAATCGGCGCCATCGCATCGCCTCGAATCAACAACGTCGGCCCCGTCCGCCGCAAAGCACTCATCGTGACCTGCGCGACCCGCGGACATCAATGTGGCAGAGTCGCATCAACAGATGCTGGCCCGCAGCGTGCTGTAGAGTGCTCAGCCGTTGTGTGCGCAGCCGTTGCGTGCGATAGCGGAGCTTGCCTGTGCAGCCACGCTGCCATCGCCGCTGGCATTCCAGCCCAGCCGCCAGCCAGACAGACAGCCAGACAGCCCAGACACATCGCAGACGTCCCCACACTTGCCTGTTGCTGACATGCTGCACGCTCCCTGCCGCCAACAGTCGACCGTCTCGTCCACGTCTGCATCGTCGCCGCTGCGGATATCGTCGTCGTCGGTGGTGTCGTCAACGTCCTCGCGCCGCAACGCTGTGCCGCACTCCCGCCCCACATCGCACGGCTCCAACTCGACCAACGCAAGCAGCAACAGCGCCAACAGCGCCAACAGCGCCAACAGCTACAGCAGCAGCTACAGCAACGGCGGCTCCAGCCAGAGCAACTACAACAACAACTACAACAACTTTGGCAACAGCTATGCCGGGAATGGTGGCAGCGTGGTGAGCAACAGCAGCGGCACGTCGCGGTCAAACGGCGCGTATCGCAGCAGCAGCAGCCAAGGCCATGCCACTGCAGGCAATGGATCGCCTGGCGGCATGGCTGGGTCGTTGCCGCCCTACTCCACATCCCCTCCATCTGCACCGTCGGCCATGTCGTCGCGCTCTGCATCTGCCGTTCATGCTGCAGGCCAGTACAGCAACGCAATCGCCGGTGCAGGCGCCAGTGCCACACACAACACCATCAACGCCTACAACAGCGGCACCTACAGCCGCTCTATACCCCCTTCGTCCGCTGCGTCGACACCTTCCTCGTCCGTCGCGTCCGCCCCAGCTCCTTCTAGACCGCTCTCTGTTCCCTTTTCCCAGTCCCAGTCGCCGTACGTCCCCGGACACGCAGGATCGGCGCTGTCGGCCTCGTCGTCGTCGACAGCACCCACCGTCATCCGGACAGCAGGTGGCAGCGGCAGGTCCGCCGCTCACCCGTCGGCACAATCGCACGACAGGGCTCTGCGCAAGGTGCGTGTCCGCCTGTGTGGCATACGTCGAGCCATGCATGCCGTCATGCCGTCATGCATCCCATGTCTAACTCGTCTGGCTGGCTGGCATGGACACAGATCATGGACCTCGAGATTGCAAACACGTCGCTGCTGTCGGTCAACTCGTCGCTTGAGCGCACGGTGCGCCAACAGTCGGTCGTGATCCAGAAGCTCAAGCGGCAGCTTACGAGGTTCTTTAATCAGTCGCTTGGCGAGCAGACGCTCAACGACATTACGGATATTTCCAGCCAGCTCAGCGTGCGTTCTGGCCCGGCCTGCTGCTCGGGCACGTGCTGGCGTGGACTAACGCGGCCTGCGCTGGTTTCCATCTGACAGGCACTGGACAGCCCCACCGAGCCACAAAGCCCGCTGTCGTCCACATTTATCGATCCGCTGGCAGAGCCACTGCCACTGCCTGGGCAGTCTGCTGCTGCCCAGCATGCCGATGAAAAGGCAATGGACCGGCTCTGCAGCATGGTGCAGTCGCTGTTGTCCGACGGCCAGCGCGCCATGGCGTCCACGTCTGCCTTGGCCTCTCCAAAGAAGCAGCCGTCGTCCGCGTCGCTGGGCCGTTGAGCGCTGCTGCTTCAGCTGCAGCAAAGCAAGACGATGAAGACGAAGACGATGACGAGATGGGTGAGTGCACTTGCACTCGGCGTTTGTCGTTTGCCGGCCCGCGCGCGAACCGTCGACTGACCGCCAGCCACGGTGTTTGTTTGTTTGTTTGTTTTTCCAGACGTGTCTGCTGGATCGGGCATGTTCTACCACCTGCCGCTGAGCCACTCTGCGACGGCGCTGCAACGGCAGCGGTCCTTGGCGACGATGACGCCAGAGCCTGCGCCAGCCCCAGCGCCGCCCATGCCGTATCTCGACGATCCGTACGACGCTGCACCGGCGAACGGACGCGAGGTGCGGCAGCGGATGTCGTCGGGCTCGTTCTACGCTCCTCCGCGAGCCCTTGGCCAAGGCAACAACGACGACGAGTCTGTCCTTGGGTGATCACCTCGGTCGATGTTACTGCTGCTACAAATACAATCGGTTGTTTTCCCAAGCTGCGTTTTTGCGCCATGAGATCACTGTTGGTACGCCGCTTGGCGGTCGCCGTCCGTCCAACCAGCGCCGCTGTGTCGGGCAGTGCCGTCCATGCTCCGTCTGCATGCCGCACGCCGCTTGTCTCGGCCGTCCTCGCAGCGGCCCACACGCACACCCACACGCACACGCACACTCTCACGCACGCCGCACTCCGC
Source organism: Entophlyctis helioformis (assembly GCA_025526915.1). Taxonomy (NCBI): domain Eukaryota; kingdom Fungi; phylum Chytridiomycota; class Chytridiomycetes; order Chytridiales; family Chytriomycetaceae; genus Entophlyctis; species Entophlyctis helioformis. The sequence goes on along the minus strand of JAHLKH010000088.1, from coordinate 88,457 downwards.
TACTATGCGACCGCCGCACCTCCGGCCAAACTCGACGTGGCCATGATCGCCCGGCTCCGCAAAGAGTCGCAGTGCACCATCGCCAAGGCCAAGGAAGCGCTGCAAGCCGTTGCATCATCATCGTCGTCCTCGTCGACGACGCCCGATGCTGTCTACGCCGCCGCCCTCGAATGGCTGCGCAACGACCTGGCAGCTGCCGGTGCCAAGAAGGCGGCCAAGGTCGCCGACCGCGTCACGGCCGAGGGCCTCGTGGGCGTGCATGTCAATGCCTCGGCGTCGGCTGCGGCCATGGTCGAAGTCAACTCGGAAACCGACTTTGTGGCCAAGAGCGCGCTGTTTGGACAGCTGGTGTCGAGCGCTGCTCGCACGGCGTCGGCGCTGGCGGGATCCGGAGCGGGATCGACATCGACATCGACATCGGCATCGGCATCTGGCGTTCTGGTCGCCATGGACAGCGAGGCCGTGTTGGACGCGGCCGTCGTGGGCGACAGCGGCGTCGTGGGCGACATGACTGTGCGCGCATCGTTTACAGAGACGATTGGCAAGCTCGGCGAGAACCTGCGGCTCCGTCGTGCACTCGTGACGACTGCGACGACGGCATCACCGGCCGCTGTGGCTGCGTCGCCTGCTACCGTGTTTGGCGTGTATGCCCATGCCGGCGGTAATGCCCTCGCGCCGGGTCTTGGCACCTTTGCCTCGGTGGTCGCGCTCGCTGTCGATCAGCCCGGTTCAGCCGTGTCGGCCGACACGCGCGCCAAGGTCGCTGCGTTTGCCGGCAAGGTGGCCCAGCATGTGACCGGGTTCGCACCCAAAGCGCTCCATGCGTCGTCTGCCGGCGAGTCGGCCGTCGCGCCGGACGAGGCGCTGTTGACGCAAGACTTTTTGTTTGGCGGCGGGTCCGTGTCGCAGGCGCTCGACGCCCTGTCGGCGGAGCTCGGCGCCAAGGTCACGGTGGCCGACTATGTGCGGTACGCTTGCGGCGAGGGCATCGAGAAGAAAAAGGACAACTTTGTGGAAGAGGTCATGAAGCAGGCGGGCGGCACAGCCTAACTTGAGCACGCGTCGCGTCACATCGCATCACGCCACGTCGCGGTCCACCACCTCCCCCTTTTTATGTCTCTTGTTGTCGCTGGATAAATGGCATCGGTATGTGAACTTATTCTTATTTTTGCGTGATGGGCGAGGTGCGGGCAGGTCTACAAGGGGCCTGATGATGCGTGTAGAAAACAGTGTGTCACGAGTGGAGCGTGGAGGACAAAGAGAGAGAAGAGTGACCGAGGCCGCTGCTGCCGCTGTCGCCACTGCCACTGCCACTGCCAGCGCAACGAACCGATAGAGTTAAAACAGCCGACTGCACACCGAGTGCACCCGTTACTTTTTGAGCTTGGCCTGCTGCACGTTGCGCGTGGCGCTCGGGATCCGCACGACAATGCCGTCCAGGTCTTTGCGCATGATGATCTGGCAGCCTAGTCTCGATCTGTGCGAGTCACGGCACCCCCGGCAGTGTTAGCATCACCAGCCGAGACATGGGCCGAGCCGCCCCACCACCACCACCACCACCACCAAGCAAGCGAGTTGCCGTACGTGTCTGTGAGTCCAAAAGCGAGATCGAGCATGTCGTTCTCTTCGTCCGACGGCTCCTCGAGCTTGCTGTAGAACTCTGGGTCGACAATCACATGGCACGTTGAGCACGCCAGCGATCCCTCGCAGGCACCTGTCAGGTGTTGGTTGGTTGTTGGTTGGTGTCCATATCCAAGTCGAGTCAGTCAGCGTCGCCGTGCGTTCACAGTCGCAGATGCTCCACGATGCGCTACGATGCGACAGATGCGACACATGCAGCCGATGCGGAGGATCGCAGGTGCAGTCCATGGATGCGAGAGCGTCTGCGCTGGCCGACTGACCTTCAAGGTCAATGTTCTTGTAGTGCGCCAGGTCGAGCAGGTTGGTGCCCTCTTTGGCTTCAACAGTGATTGGGCCATCCTGCGGTGTGATGTATGTGACCTTGAGCCTGCACCGATGCCAGGCAGTTGTATCAGCATCAGCAGCACACAGACACACACAGACGCACACAGACGCATGCACTCACCCCTTGCCAGGCTCGGGACGGCCGACCGGTCCGTGCAGCGACACTGGCAGCACAAGGAGCACACGAATCGTCAGCTGACGGATAAAGGACGGCTGCTCGGCGGCTGCATTCGGCATGGGCCGGTGCGTTACCTGGCGATGTGTGCAGGCTCTTGAACGCAGCCAAGCTGTTGGCGGCTGCAGAGCGCATGGCCGCTGGCCGCACGGGCACGGTCCGCTGTGCTTGCACCACCGAGCGCTGCTGCAGGCACGACGCCGCCAAGAGAGCAAACGATCTGGAGGCCATGGGTTCGTTGAAGAGGCAGGTGTTTTTGGCTCGAGTTGAAAGTGGGTCGTCTGGTCACCTGCGTGCGCCATGGCTGTTGGGAGCGTGCTGCTGCACAACCACCTTGCGGCAGGAAGAGCACGCTGGCACTGCTGGCACTCGCTGCAGGCAGCTTCCCCGCATAGCCAAAGCGGGAATACGCGGGGATCTCTGTAAGGGGATCTCTGTAAGAGGATCTCTGTAAAAACGCATGCGCTTTATTCGTCCTTGACGTCCTCGTCGTTGACGGCCTCCTCCTCAGCCTCCTCGGCAATCGCATCCGCAACACCGCTGGCAGCAGCAGCGGCAGCAGCATCCTCATCGTCATGGCTCGTGTACCCCTCGAGCTTCATGTCGTTGATGCCGTACGCCTCGTTCTGCTCCCACGTGCGCTCGTAGATCTCGATCGTCATGTTGGGGTCGGCATCGGGTGCGTACGGGTTCTGCACGTACGAGTTGGCGAGCGGGTCGTCGAGGATGAGCGTCACCTCGCCCAGCTCCATCTTGAGCACCTTGTCGAGGTTGGCAAGGAAGTTCTGGAACCGGCCCTTGGTCGACGACGACGCCGAGTCGCCCGCCGCAAACTGCGAGCGCGTCTCGAGCTCTTCGTACACTTGGCGGAGCAGACCCTCGATCGTGGTGAAGCGGCCGCCCAGCGTGCCCGGTGCCAGCTCCAGATCGATCTCGGGTATCCGCAGGCCACAGGTCTCGGACTGGTTGTGCCAGGCAATGTGGAGCCAAGGAGGGAAGAGGTCAGAGGCATTGCTCATGTCTGGCCATGCAAGGAGGATGCCCGCATACACACACACACCTTGAGAATGTCGCGGCTCATGTCGTCAATGTCGGTCATGAGCAGCTTGATGATCTTGCCCTTGTCTGCAATGGCACCGCCGGCCTTGACCTCGTTGCTCTTGTATCCACATGCATCGCAGTGGGTAGCCATGATAATGACTTCCTTGAAGTGCGGGATGTCTGTCCGATGACAGAGAGAGGGAGAGAGGGGGTCAGACTGGGCATGACACAGGCGATGCAAGAGACGCAAGAGATGCAAGAGATGCGCAAGTCCATGGCGTACCCAGCACGTGCATCTTGGTGTCGGACGGGGCAAAGCAGCTCGAGCAGATGCCCGGGAACGAGTGGACCTGCTCGTTAAAGGCGAGCTGATCGTCGGCAGCCTGCTCCAGCTCTTCGTTGTACTCGAAGCCCATGGCCTCGGTCTGCTCGCGGTTGCGTCTGTACTTTTTGACGGTGATCTTGGGGTCGGGGTTGGGTGCACAGAGGCTCTCGATGTAGCTGTTTCCAGACGGATCGTCGACGGTGACGGTGAACGGCTGGGAGCCGTCCATGTACTGCTGGAGCGTGGCGATGATGTCGACGATCTTGTCGTGCAGGTCGGGCTGCATGACCTTGCGCACGGGCTGCTCTTGCGACAGACCCTCGATGGCACGCTCGACGATGCCCTCGATGGTGGAGAGGACGCCTCGCTGAGTGGTGGACGGGATCTCAAAGTCGAGCTCGTCGAAGCGGACCGAGGCGTACTCTGACTTTACGAGCTGGCGGTTGAGGTCTGCCTTGGACTCGACCTTGACGCTCTGCACCATGCCAAAGTCGGAGACGGAGGCGGCGGGCTGGATTTCGTTGTTCTTGAAGCCGCAGTGCGGCACTCGAAGGCCATGAGCACGACCTCGCGGAAGTGAGGGATGACGGTCAGGAGGAGGCGAGTCGTGCCCTGCAGGAGGAGGTGCGCAGCCGAGCAGGCCGAGTCAGCGGAGGATTCAGGGAGGAGGATCGAGAGGGCAGCAGCAGGTCCAGCAGCGGCCGCATGCACAGCCAGCAGGAAGGGCGGCAGCAGGATGGACAGCCAAGGGCAACAGCCAAGCCAAGGGCAACACTTGCATCCTCGTGGCAGTTCATGCACAGCGACTCGATCTCGGTGACCCGCTGCTCGCCGTCGAGGTTCTCGAACATCTTGTTGTCGTCGGTCAGCGGCGTCTCGCTGACGGCGGCGGGCTGCTGGTCGGGCTGCTGGTCGGGCTGCTGGTCGGCCGGCATGGCTGTTGTTGCTGATGGGGATGTTGTGCGGTCGAGTGGAAAAAAGAACAAGACTGGCGGGAGATCTTTGGAGAAGGGATCTCTGGAAGGGATCTCTGGAAGGGATCTGTCCTTGGAGGAGGAGAGCCAAGGAGATGGAGGAGAGGAGATGGCAGAGATGGCAGAGATGGCAGCGATCGCAGCGATGGCCGATCGGGGCAGATGGCCGCCCGGCTGACGGGGCGTGAGGTGCAGCGAGCCAGCCAGCCAGCGGGCCAGCCAGCCAAACAATGGATGGATCAGCGAGTCAATCACTCGATGCATGACGGGGCGTGAGTCACGGCTGCTGCGATACGCGGCCTATAAGAGGACGCTGCCGCTGCTGGTCCGCTGCTGGTCACTCGGCATCTGCATCGGCCACTCTTGGTCACTCTCTCGGCCACTCTCTTGGTCACGCTTGCTCTCTCTGCCACTCTCGGTCACACACTGCCACTCGCACGCCAACTCAGCATGACATGTGCGTGCTGTCCTTCTGACTTGTGCTGCCTGCCTGCCTGGCTGGCTGTTGAGCTCTGGCCCTCTGGCTGACCCTCTGGCCGTGCACCCTCTGACTCACTCTCGCCCGCTCGCCACATGCCCCTCGCCCAATGCCATGCCCCGCCCCGCTTGCTGCTGCGGCTTCCGTTGCTGCTGCTGCTGCTGCTGCCGCCGCGGCCTCGCCTCGCCTCGCCGCTGTGCCACCGTCTGCCCATCTCGCTCCATCTCCCCCTTCGGCATCTCCCCCTTCGGCATCTCCCCCTTCGGCATCTCCCCCTTCGGCATCTCCCCCTTCGGCATCTCCCCCTTCGGCATCTCCCTCTCAACGTCCCCCCGCAATGCCGTGCCTTTCGCCTCACCCGCTTCGGCCCCACGCACTTCCCTCCCGCAGCAGCCACCACCTCGTCCTCCTCATCTGCCTCGCTCCAGTCCGCCTCGGTCGTCAAGCAGCTCTTCCCGGAGCTGTCCGAGGCCGACATCCACTCCATCACAAGCAAGATGGAGACGGTCGAGTTCAACAAGAGCGACGTCATCTTCAACGAGGGCGAGCGCGACGGCCGCTTCTTCATCATCATCGAGGGCTCTGCAAGCGTCTACAAGAACGTCGAGAAGCGCGTCAATCCCGACGACCCCCACTCGGACCGCTCCTCCAGCCCTGGCCCAAAGATCGAGCTCGTCAAGCTCATCACTCTCCTGCCCGGCGACGTGGCCGGCGAGTCCACACTCGTGAGTCCCCTTTCCCATCCCTGGCTGTCTGCTCACACGCTGATCTTGTTGCGCTGCCCATCGCCAGTTTGAAAACGAGCCGCTCAACGGCACCCTCATCGCAGACTCGGACAAGACCCGCGCCTTACGCATCTCAAACCCGGCCTTCCGCGAGCTCCTCCACAACAACGAGTCCCTCACAAACGCCCTCTTCAGATCCCTCTCCAAGGAACTGCGCAAGTTCCGCACGTCGCTCGGCCGCGCGCTCGGCGACGCCACCAAGAGCGAAGTCTCCATGTGTGTCTTTGACTTTAAGCAGCACGAAAAGGTCTCGTTTGAGCACGCCGTCTCCGTCTTCCAACAGACGCGTGCCATTGATGTGCGCTATCTGCCGTTCAAGCTTTCGGCCGAGACCGTGACGCTGGCTGCTGGCTGCCAGGTCGGTGCCTTGTGCTGCATCCTTAGTGCATTGCATTGCAATGCGATCTGACGTTGATCCGCTGACCCGCCAACCAAACCTCTGCCATTCGTGCACCAACAGGTGGTCTGCATCTTTGTCAACGATGTCGCAAACGCCGACATTCTGACCAGACTCGCGGCGCTCGGCGTCAAGTGCATCGCCCTCCGCTGCGCTGGATTCAACAATGTCGATCTCAAGGCGGCCCATGCCCTCGGCCTCGAGGTTGTCCGCGTCCCTGCCTACTCGCCCTACGCCGTTGCAGAGCATGCGACGGCCCTGATTCTGTCGCTCAACAGAAAGATTGTCCACGCCTACAGCCGCGTCAAGCAGGGCAACTTCTCGCTCAACAACCTCGTTGGCTTTGACCTCCACGGCAAGACGGTCGGCGTGCTCGGAACGGGCAAGATTGGCCAGTGCTTCATCAAGATCATGCTGGGCTTTGGCTGCAACGTCCTGTGCTACGACGTGTACCGCAGCGACGAGGTCGCCACATGGGCCAACGTGCGCTATGTCGACTCGCTGGACGAGCTGTATGCCAAGTCCAAGGTCATCTCGCTGCACTTGCCGCTTCTGCCCACGACAAAGTACATTATCAACGCCGAGTCCATGGCCAAGATGCAGCCCGGCGTCATGATCATCAATACGTCGCGCGGCCCGCTCATCAACACGATCGACCTGATTGCCGCCCTCAAGTCTGGCCAGGTCGGGTCGGCCGGACTCGACGTGTACGAGGAGGAGAGCGCGTACTTTTTCGAGGATCTGTCCGGCACCATCATGAGCGACGACAAGCTTGCGCGGCTCATGACGTTCAACAATGTCATCATTACCAGCCATCAGGCGTTCTTGACGGAAGAGGCTCTGCAGGCGATTGCACAGACCACTCTGCTCAACGTGACGCAGTTCCTGGACGGCAAGAAGGGCTCCGAGCTCACCAACAACGTCGCTTAACGCGGCGATCGGCCGCGTCATACCCACCATCCCATCCTCTCTGCATGCTCACATCCAGGTCCCGATAACTTGCAATAAATCCATACGAATCCACACCCATTTCTCGGCTTTCCCCACTCGGCCCACAGCGATCGGCGCCATGTCCAACATGTGGTACTTTACGAGCAGGCCGTCTGCCGCAGCCAGCGCTCCGCCTCCAGCAGAGCAAGCAGCAACGAGCGGCAGTGGCCCAGAGAGCCCCGTCAGCCAGCTCCGTCAGCGCAACGTCATGCCAAAGGGAGCAGGCAGCTCGGCCAGCATGCCTCCACTGCCGGCCCCGTCGGTCGCAGGCAATGCTGCCAGACACGGCCAGCAGCAGCAGCAAGCATCCATGCCGCCAGCTGTGTCGCCAGCTGTGTCACCACCAGCAACAACCGCACCGATCATGCCGACACCCGCCAGCGAGCCCATGTCGCAACAGCAGCTGCGACTGAGCCACACGTCGTTGGCGAAGCAACTGGACGTGGCAGTATCAGACAAGGCCGAGCTGCAGCGGTCGCTGTATGAACAGGTACGAGCCTGCAGTGCTCCTCCATCTCGCCCAGTGGCAGCCGATCGATCCTGTGTGTCGCCGATCTCACATCCATGGCTCGGGCCAACCGACACCAGTTGTCCACGCTCGAGCAGCTGCAGATCACGGCCAAGCTGATGAGCAGCAACGGTATGTCGGCACGAGAGCCGCCAACACGCGCATGCTTGCCATGTCATCCGGCCGACCAGCTGACCGACCCGCTGACCGACTGGCACAGTCTCCAAGGAGCTGGAGCGCATCACGTATGAGCTGGATGTGGTCAAGCACGCCACCAGCGCATGCATCGCCAGGTTCGAGGGCCGCGCTCACGCCGCCGCACCGCCAGCGAGCACCAACCCAGCCGCGTCCACTGCCGCTCCGACGTCTTCGTCTTCGTCTGACGCGTCGAGCCAGACCCTGCGACCCAAGCAGTTCCTTCCACGCGACTCGCGGCTGTCGGTGATGCTCCACGTCAAGGACTTTTCGACCGTGTACAACATCTTTGTGGCGGTGCTGCCAATCCTCGGCATCAGTCTCACGCTGCAGACGTACGCCGAGAGCGGGCAGGTGATGGACATGTCGCTGCTCACCTACGCGTTTGGCAAGCTGCATGTGGTCGCGGCGGCGTGGACGGCCATGCTGGGCATCGCGACGGCGTCGTATGGGTGGAAGTACGTCAACGGCCGGGTGCCGTTTGGGCTGCTGGTCACGGTCTACATCGCGTGCCAAGCGGCACTCGCGCTGTTTGCTGGATACGTGACGCTGGCGTTCCGCCTTCCACCCGGTAGGTGGCTGGCAGGGCTGCGTACATGTCTACATGTCTGCATGGCGTCCAGACCGTGGCTGACAGACGATGGATGTGCAGCGTCGGGGCTCATTGTGATGTGCGAGCAGACACGGTTCTCGATGAAGATCCACTCGTTCTTCCGGACCCACCTGCCGACGGACAATGTGGCTCCCGACGTGGTGTACGAGAGGCTGCACGGTGGCCGGCTTGACGAAGGCGGGTTCTCCGAGTACATGGTGGGTCAGGGACAGGACTGCGATACGGCCGTCGCGTGTCTGGCATGGACTGGACTGACCTGGCTTGCTGCTGACATGGGCTCGTGTCTTTGCTTTCCGCAGTACTTTATGTTCTGCCCATCGCTTCTTTACAGGCAAGACTTGAATGCAGCCGTGGCGCGGGCTGTGCACCGCGTGCCACACTAACACCTAAGACTGAACGACCGGCTGCCCCCAACAGAACGTCGTACCCGCGCACGCCGATTGTCCGGTGGTCGCGTGTGCTCGTCACGGCCCTCGAGACGTTCTTTGTGGTGCTGTACGCGTACATTATCTTTTCGCGCTTCCTGTTTCCGGTCATCCGCGTGCCGCCGTCGGTGAATGCGCAGCACAACAACCTGTGGGAATTCACGCTCATGGCTCTCAACACCATGGTGCCCAGCATGATCATTTTCGTGTTTGGCTTCTTTGGCTTCTTACACTCGTGGCTCAATCTGTGGGCCGAGGTGCTGCAGTTTGCCGACCGCGAGTTTTACCGGTACGTGTGTGTGTGTGTGTGTGTGTGTCTGGAAGGGGCGAGCTGACAAGGCGAGGGTGGATGGCGGGTTAGGGACTGGTGGAACTCGCTATCGTTTGCCGAGTACTACCGCAAATGGAACGGCGTCGTGTACGACTGGCTGTACACGTACGTGTACTCGGACGCGGTGCTGTTCCTTGAGAAGCGGCGGTTTTCGGCCATGACGTCGCGGGCACTTGCTGCGCTGTTTGTTATCGAGGCGTCTGTAAGTCGGTTGTGTGTATAGAGTATGGCTGTTGGCTGGTATGCTCATGGTGTGTGCATGCTTGCGTGCAGGCTGTTATCCACGAGTATATCCTGGCCTGTGCGCTGGGATTCTTCTTTCCTGTGAGTCAGTCAGTGACTGCGCGCGTGTGTCGTTGGCGGGCCTGCGAGCGCGCAGCTAAACATGTCTTTGTATGTGTGCAGGTCCTTATGCTCATGTTTGGCGGTCCTGGCGTCGTGTTCACCCATTTCACTCGCAAGGTGCGCAGCGATGCGTTGGTTGGATGTTGTCGTCAGTGGGATGCGTTGGCTAACGTGTGCATGCTCGACGCTGCCGTGCGTACACGGTACCAGCGCAAGGACCAGAACGTGTTTGTGTGGGCCATGTTGCTTGTCGGGTGCGGTCTGCTCATCACGCTCTACTCGCGCGAGTACTACTTCCGGCAGCTGTATCTCGAGCCGCGCGAGCAGCTGGTATGTCTGCCGTCATCTGCTCTGTGCGGCACGAGTTGGCCAACTGGTCTGGCGTTCTGACTCGCTGACTCGACGACTTGCCGACTCGCTTGTGGGATGCAGGACGCGACGTACTGGAAACAGTTTGTCACGTCGTACGCCTGGCGCCACATCTTCAACATCAAGCATGCTGCGTGATGGGCAGGCGACAGGTGCACACCAGCCCGTACCAAAGCCAGTCAACGGCCGCCAATGCCGGCAACCACCGTACCGACTGGTCAAGAGGAAAGGAGCCGGGACAAAAGGGGCAAAACACGGAATAAAGTGGCTGGTTTAGTGCTCCATGATGATGGCATGGGCGTTGAAGGTTTCGGGGTTGACGGCAAACGTCCGCAAGATGTCGGCTTCCAAAAAGTGCATGTTGCCGGCCAGGATGAGCGAGTGCAGCGGGCCGCCAAAGTCGGCGGTGAGCAGCTCCTGCAGCGTGCCCGAGATGATGCACTGGTCGTCGGATCCAACGCGAGCCGTGCCCACGGCGATCGTGTTGGGCGAGTAGACTGGCAGCGGCCCATGCCGGATGGAGCGAGAGCAAGACCAAGCGTGTCAGATGCATGCAGCTGGCCACGACCAGATGTGTGTGCGTGTGTGTGTGTGTGTGTGTGTGTGTGTGTGTGTGTGTGCTGGACGAGACATGACGGCATAGCGACATACCGTTCTCGCCGCGCTTGTCTTCAATCTCAAGCAGCTGCTCGACCGCCTGGTTGACGGTCATGTACCGCGGCGGCTCGTAGATCTTGCGGCCACTGCACACGTCCAGTCCGTCGCCATGTTCGTCAGTCAACCCATACATCCAGCCAGCCACAGCCGCCGATCGTCACAGATTGTGCACGCACCGGGCAAGGTTCTCCATGCTCTGCTCCTTGACCTTGATGTCGAGCAGACACAGCGTATGCAGGCCCAGAGTGCGGTTCTGCTTGATCTTGTCGTAGAACGAGTCGGGACGCCACGAGTCGGTAAAGAAGACGATCGAGATGGTCTGGCCGTAGTTGTACAGCTGGAGGCCGCAGCAGCCGATGGCGTTCATGATGGACGCGTTGTGGATGCTGACGACCTTGATGCCGCGCTCCTTGGCGCGCAGCACAAGGTCCGTGTGTGTGGTTGCGCTGTTCATGGCGACAAGAGAGAGAGTGTGTGTATGGGTCGACTGTCAGATGCCTGTGCATCAAGGCGGCAAGTGATGGCTGATGGGATAGGTACCCAAAGGGATCGCCGACAACGAGGAAGCCGACGTTGCCCGTATCTGCGCCGTCGAGGATCGTGTCGGCTTCCGACTCGACCATCTCTCTGTCGGCGACGGTGACCGTCTTGCCGTAGTACGATTCCTGGTGGTGACGCCGGTGCATGGACGGGTCAGCAACGACTGCTCGCACCGACACCAACGCCGACGCTGGCGCTGGCACTGAAGCTGGAACAGCACACAGAGGAGCAACACACGCACCAGACGCTCCTTGGACACCATCAGGATGCTGGTGTATGCCTCGAGGTACAGGCGCTCGCACGACTTGACGGCCTCGAGGCCCTTGACGGTGATGTCCTTCTCGTCGGCCAAGCCCAGACCCACGACAAAAAGAACCATTGCGATTTTTGCAATTTTACCAACCTCTTGTCGACAAATGTCTGCGATTTTCGGTGCCCGCTTCGCACTGGCTGCAAAGGTGCGTCTTGGCTGGTGCGTCTTGGCTGGTTGGACTGGGCTGCTGGCTGTGCACACACCAGCGGGCAGGCGAGTAGGAGCGAATGTGTGTGCGGGAAGCGGGCACGCTGGCCAGCGACGCTGCGAGGCCGGCATGCGTGCACGGCACTCTGCCGCAGCGTCTGGTGGTGCTGCCCGTCGATTGTGGCGTGCAGCCGCACACCCGCTCTGCGCTCGCCCGCCCGTTGGCCGCTGCTCCATGTGTCTGCGCTCCCGTGATTGCCGCCAGGATCTATTTCTCCAGCGGCCAGCCAGCCAGCCAGCTGCCCGATTGCTTGTGACTAATCGCTCGCATTCGCTGCATCTGAACACTCTTACCCATCCTGCCCTTCAACCCACAACAACCACCACCACTTGCACTCCCACAGCAGCCGCTCATGACTGTGACCTCATCCCGCAGCTTCTCTGTCTCGGGCGCCGTTGCTGTAAGTGCTCCCGTGAGCTGCCAGCCAGCCATCCCAATCCACGGCCGGCTGACGCTTCCATCTCGCATTGTTCACCTGCTGCTGCTGCTGCTGCTGCTGCTGCTGCTCTCGCCACCATCCACCCTCCCTTCCATCCACCCCCTGCAGGGCGCCTTCCGCAAGGAAAAGGACACCTTTGGCGACATCGAGGTGCCTGCCGACAGATACTGGGGCGCCCAGACCCAGCGCTCGATCCAGAACTTTGACATTGGCGGCCCCACCGAGCGCATCCCCATCCCCGTCGTCAAGGCCTTTGGTGTCATCAAGAAGTCCGCGGCCATTGTCAACATGGAGTCTGGCCTCGACAAGAAGGTCGGCAACGCCATTGTCGCTGCTGCTGACGAGGTGCGTCTGTCTGCCTGCCTGTCTGTCGCTGCTGCCTGCTGCTTGTCGATGCCTCCTCTCGATGCCTCCTCGATGCTGCCCTGATGCATCATGAGGTGCACACGAGATCTCGCGTGACTCATGCTGACCGTCGATCGTGCCACCACTTGCATCCGACAACATCATCTGCTCGACTCGCCCGGCTGCATCGCATGACCTGCACGGACTGCAGGTCATCCAAGGCAAGCTCAACGACCACTTCCCTCTGGTCGTGTGGCAGACCGGCTCTGGCACCCAGTCCAACATGAACGCCAACGAGGTCATTGCCAACCGCGCCATCGAGATGCTCGGCGGCCAGCTCGGCACCAAGAACCTTGTGCACCCCAACGACCACGTCAACAACGGCCAGTCGTCCAACGACACGTATGTCCCCCATCCTCTTGGTTGGCCATGAGCTCCCTGCCGCGCCATGCTGACTTCCAGCTCCTGCCCCCCAGCTTCCCCACGGCCATGCACGTTGCTGCTGCCGTCGAGATCAACTCGCGCCTCATCCCTGCCCTCCAGGTCCTCGAGACGGCTCTCCTTGCCAAGTCCGAGGCCTTCAAGGACATTATCAAGATCGGCCGCACCCACCTGCAGGACGCCACTCCCCTGACCCTCGGCCAGGAGTTCTCTGGCTACGCCCAGCAGATCGCTTTGGCATCGAGCGCGTCAAGAACACGCTTCCCCGCCTCTACCTCCTCGCTCAGGGCGGTACTGCTGTCGGCACTGTATGTCTGCCTGCCCCTTGTCTGCTGCTGTTTTGGCTGTGTCTCATCCCACTGCATGCCGACCCACTTGGCTCGCTGCTTTCCATTTTCGGCGTCATCAGGGCCTCAACACCCGCGCTGGCTTTGATGTCAAGATCGCCAACCAGATCGCCAAGGAGACCGGCCTTCCCTTCCAGACCGCTCCCAACAAGGTGAGCAATATGTGTGCATTGCATCCAAGTCTCACCTCGCAAAGACTCCGCATGGCCAACTGACGCGCGCCAACGCTGCACACTGCACAGTTCGAGGCTCTTGCTGCCCACGACGCCATTGTCGAGGCCAGCGGCGCGCTCAACGTCCTCGCCGTGTCGCTCAACAAGATCGCCAACGACATCCGCCTCCTTGGCTCCGGCCCGCGCTGCGGTCTCGGCGAGCTCCTCCTCCCCGAGAACGAGCCCGGCTCGTCCATCATGCCCGGCAAGGTCAACCCCACCCAGTGCGAGGCCATGACCATGGTCTGCGCGCAGGTTATGGGCAACCACACTGCCATTACCATTGCCGGTGCCCAGGGCCACTTTGAGGTACGTTGTGCACGCTGAACGCGTCGTCTCTGCTTGTGCTGCACAACGCGACTAACGCGCACACACACGCGCACGCAACCCCAACCAGCTCAACGTGTTCAAGCCCGTGCTCATCCGCAACCTCCTGCAGTCCGTGCGCCTCATTGCCGATGCCTCGGTCTCGTTCACCAAGAACTGTGTCGTGGGCATCCAGGCCAACGAGAAGCGCATCGCCTCGCTCCTCAACGAGTCCCTCATGCTCGTGACGGCCCTCAACCCCTACATCGGCTACGACAATGCCGCCAAGGCTGCCAAGAAGGCCCACAAGGAGGGCACCTCGCTCAAGGAGGCCACCGTGTCCCTCGGCCTCCTCACCCCCGCGCAGTTTGACGAGTACGTGCGTCCCGAGAAGATGATTGGCCCCAAGCTCTAATCGCATCTCGCGGTCCGTCGCCCAAAGGCTGTCTTGGTCGTTGTCCACCACTGCCATCATCCACCACATTGTATCGCCGTGCACGATGGGCGTGCACTCGACCCGTCGCCGCACTACTTATCAATACACTTTTCTTTTGCAGACTGCATACTCGCCTTTCTTGCATTATGGCCTGCCACTCCTGCTCATCAGCGATTGTCCAACTGTTCGACTGTCCGACTGCGTCCCCTTCCCCTTGCCTCTGAACACGCAATGACCGAACCCGCTGGCGAGAGACACTTGGTGCGATCGGCTGGGCCGTCGGACGGTGACCAGATGCATGCGTGGACAAGCGTCAGCGAGGCACTGGCGACGGCGCGGCGTGGTGCGTCTTTGCCATTGGCATCCGGTTGTATCTCGCATGGCTGTCTCACGCTGTCTCACGCCGTGTCTCGCGTCGTGTCTTGCGTCGTGTGGCAGAGACAGACGCAGGCAACACGATCCTTGCAGGCATCCAGACCGAGGCAAGTCTCGCAGTATGCCCCGCCTGTCTGGTGCGAGCGCCGCTAACAGCTCCGCTGCAGACAGACACGCTCCAAGCTGCGCTCGATACCCTGCGCCATGACGCCGTCCATGCCAACACGCTCATGGTGCAGTCGCTGGCACACGCGACGCTGGCCAGGACGCCACCACCACACTCGGCCACAGCCTCGGAGTGAACAAGGTGCAATCATATGTATTGTGCCCATCCCCATCAGGCCTGGCTCGATCCTTGCTTGGACATTGCTCGTCGACGCTTCCCCACCATCCCGCCGTCAGCGACGCTCCTTGACAATGAACTGCAGCCAGAGGAACGCGACGCCAAAAGACACAGACGTCATGATGCAGAGCAGCTTGACGTCGTCCCAGTACGCGAGCGCATTCAGTCCAAACTCTTGCAGCACCAGACTGCCCGGCACCTGTCACCACCAGCCGTGCATCAGTATGAGCTCCAGTATCCACACAGCCAGACGCAAGCCAGTACAAGCAGGGCAACCAACGTACATCAATATTGAGCCCAAACTTCTTCTCCACAAGCGTGAGTCCATTGACCTCGTTGACGACAAGCGCCTCAAACGCATAGTTGAAGAAACTGAGCCGCTGCAGCCACTGGAACGCCGGCGGAATCGACGACTTGTTGAGAAGCAGCCCGCCAAACAGCATCTCAAACAGCATCACAAGGGTCGCCACAAGCGACGCCACACCCATGTCCTTGAAGATGATGCTGATTGCAAGGCAGACGGACGCCGCCGTCATGTTGAAGAGCACGAGCACAAGCAGGAACCGCAAGAACAGCGTCACCTCGGACCGCAGGCCAATCATGTGGTAGCAGATCAAGCCCAGAATGAGCGGCGGCACAACGCGCATGGGCACAACATCAAACAGGATCTACTCGATCGTCACCAGCCAGAGCATGTCAGCACAGCCAGCCTTGTCTGCCCCGCCTCCCACCACAG
Source organism: Entophlyctis helioformis (assembly GCA_025526915.1). Classification (NCBI taxonomy): domain Eukaryota; kingdom Fungi; phylum Chytridiomycota; class Chytridiomycetes; order Chytridiales; family Chytriomycetaceae; genus Entophlyctis; species Entophlyctis helioformis. The sequence continues at coordinate 72,843 of JAHLKH010000088.1, read as the reverse complement.
TCATCCCATTCTCTATGGACGGAGCAGCCACGCACCTTGGGGATAAAGTACGTGATGGGCGAATAGTACCGGTTGGCACGCTCGCGCACAAAAATGAGGCGCTCGGTCGCAAACACATGCATCGAGCTGAGACACGCGAACCCAAACACCGAGCAGATAAAGAACATGATGCCGAGCCGGTTCTGGAACCCAGCGAGCGTGTCGTCCACCTTCCAGTACAGGAACCCGCAAATGAGTGCGACCACCACGCTCAGCAGGTACTGTGTGCGGAGCAAGTCCGGGTTGCGGTACAGGTTCTTGAACGTCCGCCCTGACAGGATCATAAACTGCGACCAGCCAGAGATTCGCGCTCGCTGCGCCGGCGACTGGCTGTATCCGAAAAAGTTCGAGGCAGCATCACCCATACGATTCGCCATGTCGGATACCGATGTACCAGCTAATCGCATCGAAATGTTGGAGAGCGAGGCAGCAGCAGAGTGGCCTGTCGAGCCGCGCAGATACGAGCTTCGTGGAGCGCCGGCCGGATAGGCAGCTGCAATCGTCTGAGCGACCTGCTGTCGGATGGATGTGCCCACAGACGACTCTGTGTATGCCTGGATGAGCTGCGACAGCTGTTCGCTCATCTGCGGCCGAACGACTGCCGCAAACGGATCAGGCGCGTTGCGGTTTTGCTCGCGACGCGCCGAAATGGCACCTGCACGGCTGACGCCTGGCTGGCCGGAAGACAACTCATCGCCAGCTGCCCCAGCAGGTCGGACTCTCCGAATGCCATCAGCGGCGGCCTGTGGAACGCGCAAGGTAATTCCGTTCGCAGTCGAGCTGCTGTCGTTTGCCAGTCCATCGCCTGTCGTCGATCTGGGTCGGTGCGGCGAGTGGCCATCGGCATGCGGCTTGCGTGAAAACAGCTGATCTTCCTGCAAGGCGCGGATGGCTGAGCGGCGACGGTTGACAGGGCTCGCCGGTGCTCCTGAAAACTCTGGCGATGTAAACTGCTCACTAAGAGTCGACAGCAGCGGTGTTGCCTGGCTTGATGCAATTGCACTCGTCGCGCTGGCTGCCTGGTCTGCATCTGCATCATTCGGCTGGCCCGTGCTGCTGACATGCATGGTCAGATCGACTGTCCAAGATATACGCGGAGCAGCAGTGTCAGTAACGGCCAGAGCAATGGCAAGCAAGGCAGACATGCTTGTGAACCAAGCTTACCTAGATAGTCGGCAATGTTGAATCCAAGCGGACACTCGAATCCAAGCTGCGCAAAGTGCTCAATCACGGCGTCCTGCGCAGGGCCAGAATACGCCACTCTGCCCTTGGAGAGCAGAACAAGCTGATCAAAGAGAGCATAGATGTTCGAGCGCGGCTGGTGGATCGTGAAAATCACCGTGCGCTGGTAGTTGCGTGCAAGCGCGACCAGCGACTCAATCACATTGTACGCGTTGTAGGTGTCCAGGCCAGACGTTGGCTCGTCAAGGAACAGAATGCTGGGGCTCGTGACAAGCTCGCAGGCAATCGACACGCGACGCTTCTCGCCGCCAGAGATGCCGCGCTTTCCAGAGCTACCGATCCTTCTGTTGGCAATCGGCAGAATGTCAAGCTCGAGCATCGTCTCTTCCACGCGCTTGACTTTGGCGTCGTACGGCATGGTCTTGGGGAGACGGAGCAATGCAGAATACAAGATCGTCTCATAGACTGTGAGCGTGTCCATGAGCGTGTCCTCTTGGTCGACATAACTACATGCCACACGAGATGAGCGATATCAGTTGGATGGCTGACGCAGATCAGAAAAGCAGATGCAGCATACCCAATGATGGAACGGTACTCCTGGTTGTCCATGAAACGGCCGTTGACAAGAATGTCGCCTGACACGATGCCCCGCTTGTTCTTGCGCGCCAGAATGTCAAGGAACGTCGTCTTTCCAGCACCTGATCCGCCCATGATGGCCATCACTTGGCCAGGAGCGACCATGCCCTGCACGCCTTCCAGCACGACCATTTTCTGCTTGCGCATCCGGCCAGAAGACGGCCCTGCCGAAACAGGTAGCTCCGTGCTGGCCTGGCGGCTCAGGTCAATGGCTTCGCTGTCCGAGTGATGGGCCGTGTCAGACAGGTTTCCGTTCGCACCATCGCTGCCAGGTGGGGCTGCTGTGCGTCCGTTTGCATCACCGTTTGCTGGCTGGGGCCGCTGGTTTCGCGAAGGGTTGGGGATCAGCCTGTCCGTCTCGATCATGTAGCTCAGATCTCGGAACATGATGGTGCATGGAAGATGGTCTGCCATCAGAGTTTCGCGCTGGTCGCGGCCAGTTTGAGACTCCTCCGTGTCCAGCTGGACATAGCCGCCTTGGGCATGATCAGATTTTCGCTGCAGCCAGACCAAGCCAAAGAGCACGATGAGGATGAGACCGACACCGCCGACGGACATGAGTGCAATCACGAGGGGCGAGAATCCAGCGTCAAACGCCGGCCGCTCGTATCCGGGCACTTGCGTGTAGTGCAGACATTCTCCAGCAAGAGGACACGACAGCGTGATGTAAGGATCTCCAAAGAAGGACTCGATGACTTCGTTCATGTGTGGCTCTGTTCGGGGTCCATATGTCGCGTGTGAGCAGTAGCAGAGCGTGGATACAACAAGGCGACAAGTGGCAGCATTACCCGTGAATTTGCAGGTGCGGCTGACTCTGCCGTTGTCCATTGACTCGTCACACTCAAACGTTCCAGGACCGTTGGGACCTTCCTCTGGGTCGTTGAACCATTCGGAGAAATCCACGCGATCGTGCTCACAGAGCAGACGGCCAGGATAGCACTTGCACTGCATGTGCGGGCAAGTGAACGACGTGTGGTTGGACGATGCAGTATGGCCTAGACACCGAATGTCAGCGTGTGGAGACCATCGAGCAACACGCTCGATCAAGTGTGGGCCATGAGGGCAAACGCACTTTCGGTAAACGCGCACTCGCTCATCTTGCAATAGAAGCTCTCGAGATTGCCGGCCCAGAACTGGAACTCGCACCCAGCCTTTGACTTGTCGCAGCTGAGCGAGATCTTGGGCGGGCGATCCTTGGTTTGGTCCACGATTGCCTTGTCTGCAAAGAGCCAGAGAGTGAGCGACAGGGGCAGGCTCGCTCGCCAAAGTCGCACATGCGCACATGCAACCACGGCGCTTACTGGTAACGTCGCACAGAACATGGTTGGTGTTGACGGGATTCATGCTGTTGTAGCAAGTGCCGTTCTGGCCGCCTGGAACAAGGGCGTCGCAGACACTGTCCGCGGAACAAACTTGATGATCACAAGTATTGGTCAGATGATATCACATCAGGGCTCATTGGCAGATACGAGAAGCGCCATACCATTGCAGTTGATGCCGTCCCAGCCTCCAGGACACTCGCACTTGCCCTCTGGCTCGCGCACTGGACGATCCGCTTGCCCCAGATGGCCACAGACTGCCGGCGAGTTCGATCGGTGCATCCGCCACAAAGCGTATTTCCGATCCAGTGTCAGTCGAGGTGACCGACTGTCCGTCTGGCGACAAGCGCAAGGGTTCGTTTGGGAGCACGGGAGCATGGACTTACGGGGCTGAGCGCAGTCGTTGCTGCCAAAGCCGGCCGGGCAGTTGCACTTGCCCGTCACATCCGAGCAGTTTCCAAAGTTTAAGCAAGGGTACATGGACAAGTGGCAATCGAAGCACGGCGGGCACTGGTCCGGCGGGGGCGACGCCGTGAGAACCTGCATGCGCTGCCGGTAGAGGTCGTCGGTTGTCCATGCCTGAGGCGGCTTCTTCTGCTGCGTCGGCTGCGTCTGCTGTTGCTGCTGGCTGGCCTGGCTGCCGCCCGCAGAGGGCAGAAAGGCGCCAGTGTGCGCCGCTGCCCCGGTGCTGGCGTCTGCAGCTCCGCGGTGGCTCGGCGCTGCTTCTCGGAGCTTTGTTGGTGCAGCAACTGAGCCGCCGTGCTGGCTGCCGCCCGACATGCTTCGCCGACCGGCCTGCGCGGCCGATGCAAGGGGCAGAGAGGCCAGGCACACGCACACGCACAGACACAGCACAGCGCACACGCCTGCGGCCGTCTGCAGCAGTCTGCCGTGGCGGCGCTTTGCACCTGCACCTGCACCACCTGCACCACCGGCACTCGCTCGCCTGTCGAAAGCCGCTGCTGCTTGGGCGGAACGACCGCGACGGATCATCTTCGCAATGCGGGCAAATTCATTGGCCACGTTCACGAAACACAGCTCAGCCCCGAATGGCACTCAGGCTCGCCAGCTCGCGCCGCAGACAAAACACTTCGTCGCAGAGAACCGCGATCTGCTTCTCGTACGCAGTCTTGAGCGCCTCTTCGTTCTTGAGCCTGAACTGGTCCAGCTGTCCGCGCTCCTGCATCTGCATGTCATACTCGTGCGCAATGTGCGCCACCTTGCGCTCCAGCACCTTCTCGTACCGCTCTCGCAGCACAGCCACCTTCTTCTGCGACGCGCGGAACGCCTTGCGCAGTCGCTCCATCTCGTCCTCGAGCTCGCCGATCCGGTTCGCATCGCGGGCTTCCTGGACACGCGCCGCGTCAAAGCGTCGGTCCAGCTCGCGGGCACTGTATCGCATCGCAGACATCTCTTCTTCGAGCTGGCGGCACTCGACTCGGTGCCTCTCCACGGCGACTTCGTACTCTTGGATCACGGCGCGCGACTCGACTTCGAGAGTCTGTCGTCGCTCTCGCTCGTCGCGCACCAGTGTCTCGAGAATCTTGATCTTGGCATGCGCCATCTCCAGGCTCGGGCTGCCACCGGCACCGCTGGTCGGCATCGATGCTGCTGATGTCCAAGTGCCATGCCCATGCACATGATCCGCTGGCCGTGTTGGCGATCCAGGGCGGCCCTGCAGGATGTATGCTGCCTTGGATGCCTCCTGCTCAAGCGCAGCGACCTGATCAGCCAGCATCTGGTTGTGCCGCCCAAGCGAAACCACCTCGCGCTGAATCCGGTCGCGCTCGAGTGTCGCTGTCTGTGCATCCTTCTGCAGTGCCAAGTGAGATGTTTCCATGTGCACGTGCTCGTCGCGGAGTGCCGCATTCTCGGCTGAAAGCTGCTTCAGGCTCACGTCCTTGGACTGCAGTTTGGCTTCAAGCACCCTAACCTGCCTCGCCAGCTCAGAAACTTGTGACCGCAACGATTCGGCCTCGTGCTCGTTCTTGATGACGAGAGACTCCATCGCCGATACCTTTTCTGCATGCAGCCTTGCAGCTTGCTCGAGCTTTCGTGTCGCATCGCGAGTCTCTTGTGCGTGCCGGTCGCGCTGCGCTGACATGGCGTCTCGCTCGGCCTGGAGCTCTTGCCGAAGGCTGTCCATGGCATACTCTCGTTGTTGTAGGGCATGGCGATGCTCGGCCTTGAGAGTATTGATTGCCCGGCGGAATCCATCAGTGCGGTCGGCAATCTGTTCAGGTGTGAACAAATGGTTGAATGGATCGGATGCATGCGGAGCAGTGTGCGATGGCTCCGTTGCAGAGGCCGCCATGGACGTGTGAAGAGCGGCTGTTGCAGGCGCCGGTGTCGAAAGAGGCAGCTCGCACATGGCCAGGTCAGACAGCCGCCGATTATCAGCCACGAGCACCGCCAGACGCGACTCCAATGCTGCTGTTGTTACTTCGTGCTGCGCCGTGAGCTCGTCCATCTGCTTCTGAAGCTGCTGCTTGGTTGTCTGGATGCGCGCGTTTGCTTGCTGTTCTACACGCTTCACCTCCTCCTGCATCAGATCCTGTTCTTGCTGGCGTATCAGCTCAATCTGCACTGCTGCCTTCTCCTGTGCCTGTTTCCGAGCCTTGGCGATCATCTGCTGCGCGTTCTGCTCAGCCTCGAGTGTCTGCTGATGAGCGCGATCTGTCGACTCGACCTGCCACTGAATCAGCTGGCCCTGCGCGTCTTGGACCTCTCGCCGTGAACTAGCCAGTTGCTGCTGCAGTTGGGCCTGGGTCGCATGGGCTCGCTTCAACTCGCCCTCCAGCTGCTCATGGCGGGCACGAAGCGTCTCCGTCTGAGCAGTGAGCGACTCTATTGCGGCATCCTGCTCTTTTCTGATGCTCTTGAGTTGGCCGACCGCTTCTTGCAGATCGGCGACGAGAGTCTTGGCACTCAGGGTCTCGTCCATCGACTGAGACAGCTTGAACTCGACATCTTTGCTAAACTCTTCCAGCTCGGCCAGTGTCTGCTTCTGGAGTTGCAATGCGCGATCGCGGTCCACAACAGCACTTTCGAGCTCTTCGATCCGCTCTCGCACGAGTTTCATCTGCTCGGTGATCTCTTCGGATGATCCACTGCTGATGCTCCTGCTGTGCTTGTTGCGCTGATCGCTCATGCTGCTTTGGCTCTCCTGCTCTTCGCCAATGTCGGCTGGCCCAGATGAATGCAGAGCGAGCTTGCTTGGCACAGCGGGCTTGCTGGCCAGGTGCCCAACCGAACGCTGAGACGTCACAGGCGACGTGGCGTTATCATCCCGCTTCGACTTTGGTGGCAGCGTGTCGTGCGGCTTCTTGGCCGCAAGACCCTTGTCCTTGTGAAGCTGCTGCAGCTGCAGAGTCTGCTGCTCCAACTTCTGCTGCTGCTTGTGGTGCTCGGCTTGCAACTTGGCCATCTTTTGCTGCAGCTCATCTGCCGTTTTAGCGGCCTGGCTCTGCATACGAGTGTGGGTCGTGTGGATAACATCGGCCACCGAATCCATGTGGCGCATCGACAGAGACACTAGCGCCTTGGAGTAGTCCCCAATCGTCGTCACCACGCCAGTTGTTTCTATAAAATGCTGGCGCACAGTGCCCAGCAATGCGCGCATGGCTTCCAAGAGCGCGTGGTCAGAACGGAGATTGCCCTTGGATGTCTCTGCAATGAGGACGGCAAGCGACGAAAGGCTTCCGCGGCAGTCGCCAACAAGGTCTGCGATGCGATCTTGCAGATCTTGGCTGGCTTTGCTGAACACGCTCTTGCCTGATGCAAACGCAGACGCCAGCGCCCCTGCCGATGTGTCTGTGGCACTGATGGGAATGTGCTTGGGAATCTGCCGCTCATGAAGGGCGGCGATGCAAGACGATTCGGCTTCGGTGAATGAAAAGGCAATCGACTCGAGCATCTCAATCGTACTCTTGGCTGCCTCGCTCAAGCTGCTGCTGCGCGATTCGAGAGATGCCGCGAGCTCTTGTGCGGCAGCCGCTTGCCGCTCCAGGTCTGCCTTTTCCGTCTCCAGACGCGACTTGGATTGGGTCAGACTTGCAATGAGAGTCTGCTTGTCTTGAGCCTCGGTCTGCAGCCGGTCCAACTCCTGCTGGAGAGTGTCTCTTTCAGACTTGTCGGCCTTGGACTGCTGCTTGAAAGTTGCCGCGGCCTGACCATACTTGGCAGTCATGGCTTCCAGCTGAGACTCGGCATCGGCAATCTGCTTCCTCAAAGCCCTGTTGGACGCCTCAACGCTTGCCATCTTCTCGCACTCCTCTCTCCATGTCGCTTCGAGTGCTTCCAGCTTGTCTGCGTGCCGTCTCGCCTCGGACGCCTTGCCAATCTCCTCGGTGAGCTCTCGCTGGGCCGACTCGAGCTGCTGCTTGTACATTCGCTCGCGATCCGCCAGCGCAAGACTGGAGGCTTCAATAGACTCGAGCGCAGATGCCAACCGACGCTCCTTGTCTGCCAGCTTGAGCTGCAAAAGACTGTACTCGGCCTGGTCGGACTCGAGCTTGTTGTCCAGCTCGTGCATCCGAACGCGCATCTCCTCAATCTGCTGTTTTGCCGCCTGCAGCTCGGCGTTTGCTGCGGCCATCTTGGCTTCGTTGACATCCAGGGCGTGGCTGAGTCGCTCTCTCTCTTTCTCGAGCCGAGTCTTGGTCATTTCCAGCTTGCTCGTGTGGGTTTCCAGCGTCACAATCTGCGCTCGAAGCTCTGCAACCTGCATTGCGCATTCGTCCTTTACATGCCGCAGTTGGGTGCCTGCGACGTCGTACATTTTGTTGAGCTCGTCGTTTTCTTGCTGCAGCATGACAACCTCTGTCTTGAGCTCCTTTGAATGGGATTCCGTCTCGGCAATCTCGATCTTGAGCGTCGCAATCTCTTGGGCTGCCATTCGCAACTCGCCATCAACTGATCCGATCTTGGTGGTGTTGGTGGCAATCGCTTCCTTCAGACGATCATTCTCCTGTTGCAGCGACACGATCTCGTTCTCGAGCGTGTCCGAATGGCTATCGAGCTGTGCGATCTGAGCCTTGAGACTTGCAATCTGCGTCTCGGCGTCAGACTGCGATGATGCCAGCTGTTTCTTGAGGCTGGCATTCTCCGACTCGAGCGTCGCAACCTGCTGCTTGGCTGTGTGCAACTCGCCATCAACTGATCCGATCTTGGTGGTGTTGGTGGCAATCGCTTCCTTCAGACGATCATTCTCCTGTTGCAGCGACACGATCTCGTTCTCGAGTGTGTCCGAGTGGCTGTCGAGCTGTGCGATCTGAGCCTTGAGACTTGCAATCTGCGTCTCGGCGTCAGACTGCGATGATGCCAGCTGTTTCTTGAGGCTGGCATTCTCCGACTCGAGCGTCGCAACCTGCTGCTTGGCTGTGTGCAACTCGCCATCAACTGATCCGATCTTGGTGGTGTTGGTGGCAATCGCTTCCTTCAGACGATCATTCTCCTGTTGCAGCGACACGATCTCGTTCTCGAGTGTGTCCGAGTGGCTGTCGAGCTGTGCGATCTGAGCCTTGAGACTTGCAATCTGCGTCTCGGCGTCAGACTGCGATGATGCCAGCTGTTTCTTGAGGCTGGCATTCTCCGACTCGAGCGTCGCAACCTGCTGCTTGGCTGTGTGCAACTCGCCATCAACTGATCCGATCTTGGTGGTGTTGGCAGCAATCGCTTCCTTCAGACGATCATTCTCCTGTTGCAGCGACACGATCTCGTTCTCGAGTGTGTCCGAGTGGCTATCGAGCTGCGCAATCTGAGCCTTGAGACTTGCAATCTGCGTCTCTGAGTCAGAGTGCGACGATGCCAGCTGCTTCTTGAGGCTGGCATTCTCCGATTCGAGTGTCGCAATCTGCTGCGCAAAAGTCTCGGCTTGATCCTCGGCGCTCAGCCTGCTCTCGTCGAGTTGAGCAGTGAGCGATATGATCTGCTCCTTTGCAGCCTCGACAGCATCAACCAGATCGCTCATCTGCGACGCTATATTGTCCAGCTTCAACTCGGCTGCCGCTTTTTCTTCAAGACTGGACGCGTAAAGCACTTCAAGCTCGTGACGCTTTGCCGTCTCCGCATCGAGTGACTTTTGCTTGGCTTGGAGCTCGTCGCCGAGCGCCGCGTTGTGTTTCTCCTGCCGCTGCAACTCGTCGTCGAGTGCTTCCATCTGAGACTCGCACTGCTCGACTTCAGCTTCGAGTTTCTTTGAGCGGGCGATTGCGTCATCGAGGTCGCTCTGCAGCCGCGCATGCTCCATCTGGCCAGACTCCGCCGCATCCAGCTGTGCTTTTGTGCGCTGTGTGCTGGCCGACATTTCATGGTCGCAAGCAGCTTCCAGCTCGGCGATCTTGCCTTGCAGCTCAGTCAGACGCGAAATGACACCCATCTGCTCGGCCTCCTGGATAGACCGCAGTCGCTTTTCTTCTTGGATCTGGAGCGTGAGCAGCTTGACCTCGTTCTCGTAGAACTTGATGATCTGCGGACGGATGGCCGGTGCTGCGTCCGCATCTTCCTCTGGAAGCGTAAAGACGCTGCGAGCGGCCGGAGGTGCCGATTGGGATGGCGTCTGGCTGCCGTAGCGCTTCACGCCACTCTCAATGCTGCCGCTGCTCAGCGTGCGTGTACGGTACATGGACTGTGAAGCTCGCCGGTCGTGGGCAGCGTTGGAAGCAGACGCAGGTGTGGCTGCTGATGTCGGTGTGGTTGTGGCGCCTGCTAGACTACCTGCGCTGGCAGACGTAGTAGACACGCGCAGCGGGACATTGGCGACAGACGGCGACGATGACCTTGCCGACTCGGACGCTGTTTTGAGCTGGCGCATGAGTGTCTTGATCTGGCTGTCTCGCACAGTCACCGATTCGCGATGATGCAACGCCTCGCGCTCAAACACATCGCGTTCGTCTGTCACGCGCTTGAGGTCGGAACGTAGTTTTTCAACCTCCTGCTGTTTGTCTTGCAGTTGTGCTTGCATCAGAAGTGTGCGGACGTCGGTGGGTCCACTGCTGGATGCATCGCGGACATCGCGGGTTGCTGCTGGCTCCTGGCGTGTTTCGGGCTTTGCATTTGCCGACTGCCTGTCAATCAATGCCCTGACCATTCTTGGTACGTCGTCCATGGAATGCTCGGTAGAACAGGCTTCGACGCCGTGCGATTGCAGCATGCCGATGATCGTCGATGCCGTCTTGTCAATGCTCGCCAGATCTGCAATGATACGCTTTTGCGCGTCAGACTGTTGAGCTGCCACGCTTTGCAACGCAGCCAGGAGCGGGTTGAGCTCAGATTCTTGGCCAAGACGCGACTTGATGCGGTCAAGCTGCTCAAGAACTGAACCCGCATCAGTGTCACTTGGTTGTTGAAGCAACGATGCCTGGTGCGTATCTGGGAGTGCTATGAAAGATCCAGCATCAACCTTGGCGTCGAGTGAGGCGGATGAAGACGACACGGAGACAGCAAACGCTGGCTCGGACAGAACGCGTTCCGTGAGCTGATGCTGAACCTCTTGCGTTGAGAGCTGCGTTTCCTGAGCGATCTTTTCAGACTGGATCGTGGCAGCAGGGTCCTCGTGAGCCGCAGCCGCTTGTGAAACGCCAGGTAGTGGCTCGGTTGCAGCCTGACTGCTCACGGCAACCGATGCCCGTGGGCTCTGCAGGCTTGATTGGAGCGTGCCCATGACCATCGTGGCGGGGCCAAGTACAGATCCAATGCCGCGCCACACGTTGGAAAGGCTCTTGGAGAACGATGACTGCTGAAGCTGGTCGGCAGCTGGCCCAGCAGTGGAGCTTGCTGTTGTCTCTGTTGTCTTGGCAGCTGCCGGAACAGCTGGGCTGGCTGCTGTGCGCCGATCGCTGCTATCCTTTGGAGGAGGTGCCGAAAATGCCAGTGGCAGGCTGTCGTCGGACGCGTCCGACAGATATGGAGACTGAATCGGCTCTGACGAGGAATCGACAGATGGTGCGTCATCACTGCCGCCAACGTCCAGTGTCCTGGCGACCACTGTCTCTGGCTGTCCAGACATCGCCGCTGGCTGAGCCGCGGTGACCAAACCAGTGTCTTCGAGGTTGGCTTTGCTGATCTCTGGTGATAAGAGTACCGGCGGGCTTGACAAGCCGCTGGATGGATGCGAGGCTCCATCGCCAATTGAGGCCGATCCGTCGTGGCTGAACTCGACCGGATCCGAGTGTCCAGAAGCAGAAGACGCGATGGACTCGATGGCAGATTGCCGCCTGTCCGCGCGCGTATCGGATTCCATTGTGGCTATGGTTGATGGCTTGTTTGGCGCGTTTGTGTGCGACTCGGCACCTGCTTTGCTGTCGACCGTTTGGTTTATGGAGCTGATACGAGGCACAGGAGCATAGAAGCTGGAGTCGAAGCCGTCGTCGTCATCGTCAAACTCTTCGACCTCGATACACTCCTCGATCGTCTCGGCCAAGATAGGCGTCGACGTTGGTACCCAAGGTGCACGCAACGGCGGTGCTGGTTCAGCGTCCTGCTTTTGTAGCAGTTGCTGCTGCTGCTCTTGGCTGCTGTCAGCCGCAGATGGGTTTGATGAAGATGGAGCGGCTGTTGTCGTTCCCGTTCCCGTTGCCGAGGCGGTGCCGGAAGCACTTATGGTGATCGACGAGATGGATGCTGGAGCAATGGCTGCTGTGATGGATGCCTTTCGGAGCGGAAGTGGTGCAACTTTGGCTGCTTGCTCTCGCAAGTGCAGTGCCAGATCGTCATACTCTGGCGGCACATAGTCGAGGGGCGAGCAGCCGCTGTCGTCCAGCGCAGTTGGATCGGCGCCGAAGCTAATGAGCGATATGGCGACGGCAGTCAAGCCCTTCTTTGCTGCATAATGAAGCGGAGTCCTGGCGACACGACAAAAGGGATGCCAAGGTCAGCCTCCATGGTGCGAACAGATACTCCATGAGCTCATAGATACTCGCATTTGTGCAATGTTTGAGACTGTGGGAGAGTGGCCGTGCTTGATCAGCTTCATGGCCATGTCGGCGCGCTTCAGACGAATAGCGTGGTGTAACAACGACTGCCCCGACTACATGACGGTCAAGGCAAGCAGTCAGACGATAGCCTGGCAGGCATGGATAATGGCGATGGCCAGCTTACACGATCGACAAAGTCGATGTTGGCGCCAGCTTTGAGGAGGGCAAGCATGACGTCCATTCGGTTGGCTGCGATGGCGTAGTGCAGTGCCGTGCGTCCATGCGTGTCGCGGTGGTCAATGTTCCCGCCGAGCTCGTGGAGAATCAGCATGCAGTCGGTATGCCCACGGGTCGCCGCCTGTGGCAGGCATCAAGAGTCAGTTGGCAGGCATGATCGACGCAGGGCGGGTGATGCACTTACCAGAATCAACGGCGAACGGCCATCGTCCGTGGCCAGATTTGGATCGGCGCGTTTGCCAGATGTGTTGGTGTCGAGACCCAAGAGGAACCGAACAGCATCCAACTGGCCGCGCTCAGCAGCCATCTGCAGAGGCGTGATGCCATGGACGGAGTCTTTCTTGTCAATGTCTCGTTTGGGCTGCAAGAGCAGGTCGAGCATGGCCTTGATGTTGGCGTGGTAGACAGCCTTGTGCAGCGAGTTGAGTTTGCGAGGGTCGATGCGTGTCTCTTGCAGCGTCACGTCGAGAGGCGGCGCGCCGAGACCGTCGTCAGATGGCGGCAGTGGTGCGTCTGGGCTGGATTTCGATGCGGTGGCGTACGTTGTGAGATTGGCATTGTTGTCTGACACGTTGGACGCCATGCTAAGGACGGACGCGTTCAAGGACACGTTGCTGCTGCGCAAGCCGTGGTGCGTCGTGGCGTCTGCCGCTCTGACATTCTCGAGGACAGAAGACGACGTTGCTGACTTGGTCGAGCCTCGGCGTGAGAACGAGAAACCAAAGACGGACCGCCGCGAGGGACTCCCAGCCCCAACCGACCCATGCGACACGTTGAGTGGCGAGCTGACCGACGGAATCTCCTCGACGCCGTCACTGTCAAACGAGGAGGCGCTTGGGTTCTCAAGCATCGGTACTGCTTGCGACAGCTTGCTCAGGATGCGAGGCACGGTCTTGGACTTGGCTGCAGCCACGTTGGACGCGTCTGCTGACAAGGCGTCAGGCTGCGAGCGACGATGGTCTGCGAGCGAGGGCATTGACGACGCCAGCGATGCCGTGTCATGCAGGCTGAGGCTGCCCATGGACGTTGTCCTGTTTGGGTCACTCGCAGGCCGGTCAGGTTGGGCCGATGGATCCATTGTTGTTGGTTGATCGCTTGCGGGTCAAGCAGGGCTTGGTGGGATGTTGCCTGCAACCTCGGGCGTCCGACGCGGGCCAGCACAGCCCGACTTTCCGCGCATTAACGAATCGTCGATGCGATCGAGCCAGCAGATGGCGCTGGTGCTGCGCTGGCTGGACTTGCGGTATGGATGCACCTGCGCAGCGACGACGGCTGCAGCATCCGCCGCTGCTCGCAGCAAGGCATCCAAGCGCCGGAGCTCGCACTCGGTACACTCTCCTCTCTGGCCCGCTGCAACCAACGCTCTTGCTGCACAGACCAGGGCACTCAACTCGGCAGCAGGCACAGCAGCAACAAGGCCGCATGTGCCCAAGGCAGCAGCACCAGGCTCTCGTGCAAACTCTGCGGCAACCAGCTTTGCCGAACAGACAGCCGCTTCGGCAGACATTGCCAACGACACTCGGCCGCTCCAGTCTCTGCTGGCCATCCTTGCAGACTTTGTGGGAGCCGAAAGCGCCAGCGACTTGATACGGCGGCTTCAGCCAGCAGCTGGACCAGATCGGAGGCAGGCAGCAGGTGCAGGCGAGACCAACGGCGATGCTGGGCGGGATGGCGACGTCTCTCTCGGCGTTCAAGCAGCACGGGCAAAGGACCGCATCTACAATCTGTCGCAGGACGCCTGGGCCGATGAGCGGTTCCGTTCGCGCTTCACTCGTGCATCTCTGCACGGCCTGCTGGGGATTCTTCTTACGAAGCCAGACAGCGGGCATCTGCACATGGTTAGCAGCACCGACCGCGAGCGTGCTCTGGGCATCCTGCGTCTGCTGCGATCGCATCTGCCCGGCGACACCCAGCCGCTGCCAGCGTCGCTGTCAATGCGGCACAAGCAGCGAGGCTGGTCGACGGCCGAGTACGAGTATCTGGCGCGCGCCAATATGGGCCACATTTCGTACGACGAGTCCATGGTGATCGTCCACGCCGTATGCCAGCGGCGTCTGCCAAAGTCGATGCAGCTGTGGGACACTTTGCTCCAGGGCCTAGTTTTCGCAGGCGATCTTGCCCAAGCGGAGGCATTCATCGACAACGTCGCTCAAGTCTGGCATCGAGAGCCGGACGAGAGCATCATGCTCACTCTGTTCAAGGCATACGTTCAAGCCGGACAGGCCGATCAAGCGCGGCGAGTGTTTCGCGCCATGTCGGACAAATGGTGGCCGCTATCTCGCAAGACCTACACGGCCATGCTGCAGCTGTACACCAAGCTTCTACAAACGCAAACGCTTCTGCTCAAGTCTGGCAACGGCCAGCCAACCGCAACAATAGTCGAGCCGGATCTCGAGACTGGACGGCCGCGCAATACTCGAGCGACCATGTATAGCGAGCTGCGCAGGGGTCTGATTGTTGGCGAGGCAAAGGCGTTTCTGAAGGAGCTTGCGACCTTGCAGATGCGGAAAGATGCGACCATGTACGCGAGTCTGATCCATCTGCACTGCAGTCTTGGCCATATCGGCGAGGCTCTGAAGCTGCTGGACGAAATGGAAGCCGATGCAGACCTTGGCGGCAAGCCTCGAGCTGAAGTGTATGGCATGCTACTGCATAGCGCCGTCGTCCGGCTGCGCAAGCCTCGTGAGAGCCATCTGCAGCCCCGGCCGGGTCTGCTTGGCGACTTGGCTTCTGGCGACAATCGTGCACACCAACTGGCGCAGACAGCCATGACGGTTATGTCGCGCATGCAAGACCGAGGGCTTTCGCCGTCGATAGAGATGTACACGATCCTTTTGTCTGCGATGATGCGTATTGGCGATGATCACAACGCCGTTCGGATCATTGAGCTCGTGCTGGACCAATCTGACCAAGAGCAAGGCGATCCGGACGGCCTTCGGCCTGATCTGCGGTTCTACAAGCTGTGCACCGAGTGGGCGAAAAGCAAGGGCATGCACAGCACCGTCTCGAGGCTGCAGGTGCATGCGGTCAGTCATCGCATTGATCTCGATCCCCAACCTCACGAATGAATTAATCCGTTTCTAGTTTTCGAACCAACGGGATGCTCCGCTTGGCCTTGCTGCAATGCCATCAGCCGCGCTCGCCCAGAACTGTGCTCCAGCGTTGGTGCGCCGGCATCCGTCCATGCCGCACGCAGCAGCACTCTGCGCCGAATGCGCATTGCGGCATCAAGACATACGCAGCGTCGCCAGCAGCAGCGTCGCCAACGGCCGAGCCGGCAACCGCAGCGGAACCGACGACGGAACAACGCCTTCAGTCAGGCAGGAAGCCATCACCTGGACCTGATGCAACGCCGGCGTCCGCTGTGCATGCAGCAGCACCAACCAGCCCGCTGTCTCCCTTGCCAGAGCCCTCTCCATCAGCAGCCGACATGCAGGCGCAGATCGGCCCACTGCTGGAAAGGGCCAGACGGCAGCTCGAATCCGTCTCGCAGCTTCGACCGCCGTTTCCATCGCATACAGCCCAAGCCAAAGCCATGACAGCAGCAGCGGCCCTTGCACAGCTTGCAGACGACATTTTCAACTGCGCAGTCGCTCTCGGTCCGCCTCGGCCTGCGATCACTGCCCCACCGTCGCCGTCGCCGTCGCCGTCAGACGTCGAGTGCCAGGATCACAACACACTGCTGGACACCTGCATCAACACGCTGCTGGATCTGGAAGATGCACGTCTGCGTCTGGATCCCAATGCACCCGTCGTGGCGCGGATCCTGTTGGCGCCGCTCCCGTCGGCCAACGTGCACGGACTGCCCATCATATCCGACCTCCAACGGCGCATCGAGACCTTCATCGCCAATCTCCACGCCGACGGCACTGCGGTCGATCCCAAGTACCACCTGTATCGCTGGCAGGCATACAGGTCTGTCGCGCGGGTCGCCCGCAAGCAACGGCTGCAGGGTCTGATGGCCACCAAGGAAGAGGTCGTCGTGTACATGAACTGGATCAAAGATGGTGCCGGCAGCGCAACGTGGTCTCGGACAATCCACGTCATGACCGAGTGTCTGCTGCTTGCCGACGCCATGGACGCGTACGAGTTTGTGCGGAACGCACTGGCTTTCTTGCTTTACCGACGCGAGCAGATTCTTTCGAGCAGCAAGGACAATGCCACCGCGGACTCGATGCGCATCGATCCCGAAACCGTCGCGATGGTCATGCGCGCGCTGCGGCACAAGATATACCCACAACCCATCGATTCGCAGCCGCCACCGCAAGAGGTCCTCGACAGTGCCGCCAAGCACCACCGGCAGACGGTTCTGAACATGATCTTTGTCTACAACCGACTCGAGGCTGTGCAAGGCGTGCAGGGCATTCACGTCGTTCTCAACGAGCTTGTTCCTCTTGCCGCGTGGATCAAGAAGCCGCTGCATGTCATGCGGTGGTATCAGGCACAAGCAGCATTGTCATCCGACAAAGCCAGAGCCAGCATGCCTTCGACCTCTCTGAATGCCGCCGCAAGAGCAGCGGTCGATCCCAACTTCAAACCGCAGCCACCAGTCGCGCTGACAACAGAGGTGCTCGACCTTATTGTCCGCTGCTGCGCAGAAGCCGAAAACATTGGCATGGTCAAGATTGCGACGCGGCATCTGCAAATCTTTGGTGGCTCTCTGAGCCCGGCTTCACTGGACGCTGTCCTGTCGTTTTTGTGGCGCCGTCGGCACAATCGGCGTCCGTATGCGACGGTCCAGCACGCGGTCCGGCTGTACGAGCAGTATGCAGCACAGACCCCAGCCGACCAAGTCCATCGTGTGCTCAACCGTCTCATTGGATTGTGGCGTCGTTCCCGACCCTGATTTACGTGGTGTTCAGCAGATTGAGCGGGTGGTTGCGCAGGAAAAGGCACGCGGATTCACCATGACCGTGCACACGTATGGGTCGTTGATGCTGCTGTACTCTCGCATGAACGATCTGGCGCAGACGTACAAGCTGTACGAGCAGGCCAAGAAGGTGCATGCCGAGTCGAGCGAAATGTTGGCAGACGTGGCCACAAGCAAGAGTGCAGAGATGCATGATGATGCAGGCGATATGGCTGGTCTCGGCGAGATGGTGGGCCAGAGCGATTCCAAGCGGCATCCGCGGCAGGTGATGGATCCGTCCTTGTCGCTGCTCATGGCATCGATGTATGTGCGGCAGGGATTGCCCAAGCGGGCAGCAGCAGCACTGGACGAGGGTGTGTCGTATGGACTTGTGGAGCAGACGCGGACGGTTAATGTTCGAATGTGGGTTGCCGAGGCGCTTGGCGACTTTGGCCGGGTCGAGGATCTTTACACGGACATGAAGCTCAAGGGCATCCGACCAGACGCGGTGACCTTCCATGCGATCTGCCAGGCGATGCAGCGAGCAGGCAGTCACAGTGCCGTGATGGACTACTTTGACCAGATGACCACGCAGTTTGGGCTCGTTCCAAACAACGACACGTTTGCGATCGCGATGGATGCTCGAGGAGCGCTTGGGCAAGGGGTCGAGGATGCCGAGAGGCAGCTTGAGCAGATGGAGCGGTGCGGGGCGACTGCGACTTCTGGGCTCGTGTCTGCCGTTGTGCGGTACTATGGCCGACAGCCGCGGCTGATGGACCGGCTGATGGGGCTGACTGAAAGAGGCCAGAAGGATGCCATGATGCGCGAATCCAGCCGGGGCATGGGGCTTGCCAAGGACGATCCTGGGTTTGTGGCCAGACTTGGATACTATTAAAACAGCCGTGCTACACAGCATCGTTCACCACTGCCCACGCCACGAGCCAGCGCCTCTATGCGGCTCTGTTTTGCACGGAAGGGATCGTGGCTCTGTTCAAGGGCATGCCGTCATGATGCGGAGGGCCTGGCCGCGCTGAGGCTTGCTGTGTCTGTGCGACTACTTTGCACTATCAGGTTGGTTTCAGAGTCGTCCGGGCACCCGAAAACTTGCTGCCTGTCACGATCCAGCAACGAGGGTCGACATCGTTGCACACAACAAGACAAGCCTGCCCGCCTGTGGGTGCATACAGCAGCCTCATCCGCACCGATACAACCACCAACGCACACCCACCAACGCACACACAGCTAGCAGCCAGCAGCAGCAGTAGCAGCGATGACGTTCGACAACGTTGAATTGCTGCAGGCGCATCAAGTGCACCACCACAACAACCACCACAACAACCTCCACAACAACCTCCACAACCAGCAAGCCTCTGGCCTCCCCTCTGGCCTTCCGTCCACCGCACGCACCGGCATGGCACCTGCCTACAGCGTCGCTGCAGGCAGCGGTGCGCAGCCGTCGAAGCCGGACCCCCACACTGCGCTGCAGTCTGCTGATGTACCATCGACGACTGCTGCACCTCAAGCGCAAGAAGCCTCACTCCCAGGCACGTCACATACGCAGGCTGGGCCTGTGCTGGGACCCTGTGGCGCCGTGGCAGCAGCAGCAGCACTACCACCACTGCCACTGCCACTGCCGCCAGCATCAGCAGCATCAGCATCGTCTGCACTCAGTCTTGGGCTCGACAGCCACATCAGCGACTTCCTGCTCGGCGACAGCAGCTTTGCAAATCACCCAAACGGCCGAAAGCACGGTGGCAACGGTGACGGTGATGACGATGACGACGACGACGACGACGCAAGCGGGCTGCCGGCTGCGTTTGAGCTGCCATCGGCGGCCGGCCTTGTCGAGGGCTGCCCGAGTCCGCGGCCGAGCTATTCGTCCATGACCAACGGTATCCCCCCAGCATACACAGACGCCGCCGATGGTGCCAGCATCACCGATCATCTGACCGGCAAGATCAGCCGCGGAAGCACCATGCAGCCAATCGATTCGGGGTTCGAGCGCTTTGCCAACTCGGCACAGACGCAGATCCAGCAGTCACATTCGCAGTCACAGATGCAGTCACAGATGCAGTCACAGATGCAGTCGCTTCATGTTCTGCAGCTGCAGGGCCAGCAGAGCTTAAACACTTATGCTCTCTTGAACCAGCAGCAACAACAGCAGCAGCTTCACAGCCAGCCGATGCCTATCGCGCTCTCGTCGTCCGTGTCTTCAGCGTTTGCACCGTTTGGCGGTATCACTCAGGTGCGTTATTGTGCAGCTCTGTGGAGGTTCTGTGGAGGCTCTGTGGCAATGGCCATGCGCAGCCAGAGTCTTGTGCCAGCAGCTAACACTGTCTGGCTCTGCAATCCGCCCTTGGCAGTTTGCCCCATCCAGCACATCAATGCCCTTTGGCGACCAGATGCAGCATTCAAGTCCCATCAATGTGATCAACCCTCAGCAGTCGCACGTGATGGCTGCCAGCAGCCACTCGTACAGCCCATTCCAGTTTGTTCCCGTCGGCGCCATGTCGCTCCTGCACGACCCGTTGTCGCGCGAGCAAGCAGCCGAGTCGCCGTCAACCTCGTCGCCCATGAGCGCTGGGATCCCTCCTCTCCACAACGCTAGCACTTCTGGCTCTTTCTCGAGCCACTATAGCCATTCTGCTGGCATGCAGATCCCAGCCCCAAGCGTGTCTGCGTCTGGATCGCTTCCCAACTCGCGCTTGAAGAACGTTTTTGCAAACGCCTTTGAGCAGCCTTCAGCGTCGACCATCAAGGGCGAGTCTCAGCAGGAGCAGGAGCAGCAGCAGCAGCAGCAGCAGCAGCAGCAGCAGCAGCAGCAGCAGCAGCAGCCGGACGGCGCGCATCCAGTCCCGATCCTGACCAAGAACGCGTTTGATCAGCCGTCAAGGCATGTCGCTGACAGGGATGACGTCAACAGCACTGCCAACGAGCAAGGCACAGGGACGGATGCAGACGCAGGACGCCTCAAGCGGCAAAGAGCTTCAAAGGCGTCCGAACCCGAATCGCCCATCACATCGACCCGCCACGACATTGAGCAACTGTCCATGGACGACTCGCAAGGCGCTGTCAAGTGCCCGCACTGCGACAAGGTCTTTGCCAAGCCATACTCACTCAAGTCGCATCTGGTTGTGCATATGAGCACCAGGCCGCACGTCTGCGAAGACTGTGGTCATAGCTTTGCAAGACGCCACGACATGCTGCGCCATATCCGGACGATCCACGGCCCCTTCAGACCGTTCAAGTGCGCCATTTGCTCTACAGGCTTTTCCAAAGAAGAGGCGCTTCGCAAGCACGTGGACCTCCGTCACAGTGCCGGCGCTCACACTGCGATTGGCGACAGAAAGGGGTCCGTCACTTCGGCATCTGGGTCTGTGGCGGCGGCCGCCGACGAAGGAGCTTTGGCCGACGCCAAAGACGTAGATCTGTCTGCGACTGCAAGGTTCAATCTGCCCGTGTCTGACAGCGCAGCAGCAGCAGCAGCAGCAACGCAAGCCAAACGGCGCCGTGTGGCTCCGCAGACGTCATTGGGCATGCTGCCAGGGGCACCACAGCCGCATGCAGACACACAGGCAACGGCAGCAGCAGCATCGGCAGAAACCGTGTTTGACCAGCCGTCAACAGCATCATCTGCAGCCAGCACCGTCTCCATGTCGGCCAAGTCTGTCGTGTCGGGCTCAGCCGCGCCGCAGTCGACCGTACCGACCGCCAGCACCTTTGATTTCGCATTCGGCAGCCAAGGGACACTGCATTCGCAAGCAGCGCCGCAGATGTTCCAGATCCCAGGGATCAGTCGCATGGATGCATCCATCGCGTCCTTTTCCCAGCAGATGAACGGTGGCAGTGGGCTCGACGCATACGGATACACATCGTTTGCCAAGCTGCGACCACAGCCAGCCGGTTTCCCTCCGGCCCTAAGCATGCCATCCGTCCTTGGCACATCGCTGTCTTACCATCAGTACCAGCACCGTCAACTGCAGATCCAGACGCTCCAACAGCAGCACCAGCTGCAGTCGCTTTACACACAGCATCAGCAGCAGCTCCAGTCGATGTACACGCAGCAGCAGCAACAGCAACACCAGCAGCTCATCCAGCAGCATCTGCAGGACCAGAACGAGCCCGACCAGGGATCTCTGGGCCTGTCGTACCCAGGTGCCTTCATGGCGCCAGCCAACCCAGCCACCCATACACCGTCGACTGGCTTTGCGGATGCAGATCTTGGGCTGGGATACTCGGACAGCTTCCTCGCGCAGCTGAGCGGCTTCACATCGGCACTGCCGACCACGCACGGGTCGAGCGACTACGGCCTCGCGTCCATGTCCCTGACGTCCACGTCGGACGTGCCCGCAGCGCGCATCGAGCGTGTTCTGTCGCCCGTGATGCTCAATATCACGGGCATCCACGACGATTCGAATGCCGACCATGATGCCGACTACCACCACACGGACGCGCTACCGTCCATGTGGTAGTCTGCGACCGACACCTTTTTGTACTTGTGAGCTATTTACATGACGCATTCTTTAACGATTGAAACAGTATTATTCATACGACGTGCGCTAGCGTACGGTCAGCAGAGTTTGCGGAAATGTGATGCAATCCGCTGCTCGCCGGCAGACTCTGCCAGCGCGGCGATGCGGTGGGCCGTGTCCTTGGACACACCGCCGTCCGCATGGGTGAGCGCCAGTTGCCGCCGCGTAATGTCCGTCAGGTCCCAGTCGCCGCCCTGCGCAAAGGCAAGCAGCACCAGATCGCTGGTCTCGCGATGGATGTCGATGCTGTCGCGCTGCATGTCCATAAAGACCTGCGCAATGAACTCGGTGGGGCGGGGGTGGTCGGCGGTGGTGGGTAAACTGGTTGCTGTGGCCGATGGAGCGCGGCTGGCGACCGCGCTGAAGCAGGACACAATGTCGTGGTATGCAGATGGCGCCAGTCGGACACCGTACGCTCCAGCGTGTTTGTAGATGCGCGACACGGACGCCAGCCAGTCGCGGATGCTCGTAGCTGCGTCTTTAGATGCCGATGCTGACTCGGATGCTGCACAACACAACTGTACGGCACGTGAAAACGCGCCGATGAGCAGCTCGTATGTCCGTGTGGTCGGCTCGAGCCTGGTCGCTTGAATGACGTGGTACAGCCGCTGGGCTTCTTCAATGGCGGCAATGTCGACTTGACCGTCAGTACCCTCTGTCGCAAACGCGGCGTTGGTAAAGTACCCAACCAGTGCCTCGAGTGTATCCACATCAAAGTGGGCCACCATGCGACGATCCATCTCCGAGCGGATCCTGCGAACAACCGGCAGAGGCGACATGTGCGCCGCATGGAACTTTAGCACAGTGTTGTAGTACTCGCTGTCTCCAAAGAACTGGCAGCGGGCCATGAACGCGGCGAGATCTTCCAGCCCTTTCGCGTCGCCCAGGCTGACAAACAGACTCGAGGCGATATGGCTGATGCTGCTCGACGCTCGATTGCACGACGAGTAGTCTGCAAACAGACGATGCGCGAATGCCGTTGCCTTGCTGTTGTCAGAGCCCTGGCCGTGTCCCGTCGGTCCTGCCGCAGACTCCCTTGTCGCAATGTTGAGGACAGCACGCATCGCGACCAAGATTCCCACAGCTCTAGGCACCGATTCCGATCCAGCATCTGCGAGTGCGGTGTATGCTCCGACGACCATGTCCAGCTGTGCATTCGGCGCGTTCGCGTATGCCCGCAGCACGCCCTCCCAAACCTGCTCCGTCTGCTCGACGCGCGCGGCTTTGAGTTCTGCCAGGATCGGTGCAACGCGCGATGCATCTGCCGAGCCTTCAGCGCAAATGAGGTAGTAGTAGTCTGCGCTCCGCGGCGTGAGGCCGATGCTCCGCATGGTTCCCATCAGCCGCCTGATGCTCTTGTAGTCGCGTGTGCGGCTGTATCCAGCAAACAGTTGGCCAAATGTCGCTGAATCGGGCCGCAAAGCTGGCGTGTTCTGGCTTGAGTGTCGGTGTGCTGGTCGTGCCTCTGGTGCCGAGTCGCTGTCCAAGTCAGAGAACCTCGGCAGCCGCTTGGAAGACGCTGGTGCAGCAAAGCTCCCCTGCTGGAAAGCCATTCGCATCAGCTCCTGGAGCAGCTCTTCAGCCTTGCCCATCATTCCGGCGTTGGTGTATGCGGCAATCATGGCGTTGTAGGTGACAGAATCCGGCGCAATGTGTGTCGCGTCGTTGTTGCCTCCACGGCTTTGGCTATGTGCAAACTGGAACCACCGCTCAGCGTCGCCAGCCATGCCCAACTTTGCATACGCGTTGATGACCACATTCACAAACTGCGTGTCAATCACGAAGTGCGAGTCCTGCCCGCCGTCCTCGTGCGGAGATGCCTCCAACGCGGTCTCCAGGTCTTTGAGCACAGCTGCCATTCCGTCCGTATGGTTGCCACGCGCAAAGTAGGTGAGCAAGGTCGAGTACACAATACGGTCGGGCATGATGTTGAACGACTGCATGTGCTTGAAAAGGCTAAACATCCGCTCGGTTCGTCCAGACTGGCCAATGGCATTCATGAGACGCGAGTAGACGGCCAGACTGAATGCATTCGATCCGTATTCGCGCATCAGCTCGGTGTACAGCATGGATGCCTCGTTGGCTTGCCTCGCCGCGACCCGCGCATGGATCATGACTGCGAACATGAGCGGCACGAAATCACTGCGTGGCACACGGCCTGGCCAATCGGTCTGCTCGCCGTGATTGGAATCCTGTGGAGTGGCGCTGCTGCTGCTAATGCTATTGCTATGTATCCGCCGTCCTTCTGCAAAAAGACGCTCAGCATCTGCAAGCCGACCCTTGGAAGCGAGAGCCTTGATCAGCTGCGGATAGACGCGAAGCATGGCGATGCTGGTGCTCAAGCCACGCATCCGGCACAGCGCCAATGCAGCATCCAAGGCCGTGTGATCGACGTAAGACTGTCGAGATCGCAGCGTCTTGCCAAGCATCTGTCCAGCGACATCTGCCCAACACTCGCCATCGACCAGAGCCGCGTGCTCTGCGACCGCCAGCTGTGCAACGGCGACGGCTGCTTTGGGATCGCCGGCGGTTGATGTGCCAATGAGTTTCGACAGCATGCGCCGCAGCTTCGAGCCCACGGGTTGGTCGCTGCTGTCGGGCACCGTGCGCTGGCGAGCGAGTCCGTGCGTGACAGCCGTAATCGTTGTCAGAGCAATGGTGCATCGCTCCAAGGCAGGCAACGAGCGATCGTTCTGCAGCAGCGACACGAGCCGGCACAGCGCCGAGTCGGCCAGATATGCTCGATCCCGCTGGGTCAAGGTGTTTGCTGCGGTCGTTGCTGCAGACAGGAATGCTGCCTGGATGGCTTTGAAGCGGCTGCGAGTGGCGGCTGAGGCTGACGACTGCGGCCTTGCCTGTCCGCCACTGCCGAGCTCTGGCATGTTGGCGTGCAGCTCGTGTTGGAGCTGGCGAATGGCAGCGCTCGCTGGACTGCCGTGATCGGGTATCGGATCGTGGCGCTTGCTCGCTCGACGGCTGCCATGGGCATCGGTGGCAGCGGCAGTCATCAAGCCGTCGAGTGCGTCTGTGGGGTTTGGCTGCTGTCTGTTGTCGGTGTGGCTGCTGTCGCTGCTGGTCTTGGCCGATGACTTGCCGCTGCTGCTGTTTCTGCTGCTCCTGCTGCTGCTTGCTGGTTCAAGTGCATCGTGACGTTGAGGTTGCGAGCCGCATGCAGCCGTTGCAGTTTGAAGCGCCCGCAGCAGCGCCTGGGCATGCAATGCAGGGCAGTGTGTCTGCTGCTGCAGCGACGCCGGCAGTCGCAGCGTCTGCAACAGCAGCCTTGGCCGATACATGAACGTTGGCGATATAAGGCGAAGGCGAAGTGTGAGGTGTTTTTATGAAGCAGGAGGATGACGCTGAGCAGGTACGGTCGCATAGGGAACCTTCTCATACACCGGATGTGCCCAGTCGGCATCAGGGTTGCCGTTGCCCTCCATGCCGTAGCACACCACACGGTCTGGCCCAGGATAGATCCAGTCGATGCGCTCGCTGATCTGGCCAGCCGCCCAGTCCGCCTCATGCACCCATCCCAACGACCCAAGCCGCTGCATAAGCGGCGTGTCCAGCGGCAGGCCGCCGAGCTTGGTGAGGTGTCGCGCTGATGCCATTTGGCTGCGTCTGGTCTGCGCATCGCCCTTGGGATCCACCCACCTCGCGTCTGTCTTGAGATCGTTGAGGGCCAGGCTCATCAGCTCGAGCTTCTTGGAGCGCACTTGTGGGTGGAAATACAGATCGTACACAACGCGCACATGCGGAACCATGAGCACACGGCCGTATCCAGCTGCCCAGTAGTCCTTGGCGATGAGCTGGCACTCGGACGCCGCACACTCGCCTGCGGCCGGATCACTGCGTCTGAAGCGGACATTGTGTTTGTAGAACGGTGCAGTGTTCAAGACAGCCATGCCGTTCCAGCACGAGTACGCCTGGGCAAGGAGCCAACAGCGGTTAGACAACATGGCGGGACAAGGATTGGCAGATGGGCAAACACAATTGCTTGGTCTATCGAACAGATCGTCGCATGGACAGACCTGGACAGGAAGACCAAGCTCGTAGCGCGCTCTGGCAGCTGGATCGTACACAAACGAGCCCTGATACCAAAACTCGCGCACAGTGTTGCCGCTCAGAGTTCTACCGACCCAGGTGTCGTAGAACCTGAAACTGTACTGCCAAAAGTCGAATCCGCAGGTGATGTCCGACTGCTGCATCTCGGACTGGTGGATGAGTTCGAGTGTGTCGTCCAGACAGTGAAAGACTGTGCACATCGATCCATGTCCGTCAGTCGGCAGATGATCATCATAGCAACGCATGCTGGACCAGCCAACTGACCATCGTTGATGAAGAAGATAGAGTTGTAGTGCACAGACTGCTTGAACATGGGCTCAATGGCACGGTTACGGTATCCAGCCAGCAGATCTATCCGGTTCTTGTTCTTGTAGTCCGACACCTCGTCTGATAGATTGATGTTGTTGGGCACCTTGAAATGCGCGAGCACCGCTTCAAAGGCGCGCAGCAGGCTCTTGGTGCGGTCCTTGGAGCCGTTCTCAAAGACAGAGACGAAGACGCGGTCGGGACCGAGATGGTCCACCAAGCGCAGCAACTCGCTGAGCAGCGATGGCAGCACCTGTGCAGCGGTTGTCAGAATGCGTTCCAGCAGTTGTGCTTGGGCAGAGAGCGGCCCAGTCATGGCCTGATCGACATGCATGCACGCATGCATGCCGCAGGATTGCTTACGTCTTGGCTGTTGTGAAAGTTGAGTGCGATAAAGTACCGCTTTCTGGCTGTGGTGCCATTCGAGGTGCCATTCGAGGTGCCGTTGCCCGCAAGGTCTCTGGGTGCACTGGGATCTGAGAGCAGAGGGGCGTATCGGCGTGCCCAGTACTCGTATGCCCAGTCTGCCGTTCCTTGAGGACCGCCTGGTGGCGTCTTCTTGGGAGCCGATGAGCCATGCTTGATCAGCGACGGATCCAGACGGCGGCGGTCGCAAGTCGCCAGCTGCAGCTTGCTGCCGCCGAGCAACAACTGGGCCTCTTGCTGAAAGGCACGTATGACACTGTCGAGGCCCGACCGCAGCGCCGAGGCGTCTGATCCATGCGACTTGGCTAGACTGTCTGCCCAGCTGGCTGGCGGGTTTGTCGTGGCGGCATGCGCTTCGTGGTGGTCGACTGATGCATGCTGCCGGGGCGTGCTGCCAGACAGCTCGACGACGGGCAGGAGCAGCTGCGTCACAGCGACCCACACTATGAGCACAGACAGCGCAGTCAGCAGTCCGGCAACGGACATCTTGGCAAAGCTGGCCATCCTGCGGGTTCCCCGCGACGGCGAATGCGGCGTGGCGGGCGGCATGTGCAATGTGCAATGTGAAGCGAAGGTGGCCGATCGTTTCAGACAGACAGACAGACAGACGGCCAACGCCAGGCTCCAGGATACAGTTCATTGGGCAGGGGAAGGGAGAACGGATGGATGGATGGATGGATGGATGGATGGATGGATGGATGGATGGATGGATGGATGGATGGATGGATGGATGGATGGATGGATGGATGGATGGATGACGGTGGCGATGAGAGGGGGGGATGTGCGGTGGTCTGCATTGCCGGATCGAGACGGAGTCGAGCAGGGGCGGAGGGCAAAGGCGACGATGGATGGCGGCGACGGTAAACGAGACGAGTGACAATGGATGCGCGGCTGTGGCCACGTGCGGAGCCGGCAGTGCGCATCGTGCTGAATATGGCAGAGAGAGAGAGTGTGTGGCCGCGATGAACCCGTCATCCACGGCCATAGGGCGATTGCTGTTGTAGTTGCTGCTGCTGTTGTGGTTGCTGTGACCCTTCTCCGGGTGTCTTGTCCACGACCTGCATGATGTGCTCTTTGCCCTCGTACAGGTCCCGCGTGTCTGCCGGATTGCTGGACGGCTCCTTGGTCGGATCTGTCCGGTTGATCTTGCTAAAGTCGTAGACCGTAAACTTCTCCTCCATGATGCGCATCTCCTTGGCCAGTGCTGTCTCGGGCTCGCCCGTCTCGACATGCTCCTTCTTCTTCTTGCGGGGCTTGGCCTTGAGCGGGTTGTCTTCCAGCAACAGCTCCTCGAGCTCGTGCGTGGCATCAAAGTTGGCGCGTTTGGACTAGCCCCCCAAGGCACATTCATCGTGTCAGTTGCGTCGTGCATGGCAGAGCCCCCCGCCAAGCAAGCAGGCAAGCAGGCAAAGGCAGGCATGGCTACTGACGTCTGGAACAAAGGGCGGTGGAGATGTTTTGTTCTCAATCAGGTTCCAGTCGACGTCTGTGAAGAACGGATGCTCCCGCAACCTGCCGACGCCGCCGGATTCCTTGGTTCCCAGCCTTTGCCGGACGTCGCGAGTGATGAACTGTTGGATCATGTCCATGAGGTCCGGATTCAGGTTTTCTGACCCGGGTCCAAAAATGACGTCCTCGTGCATGATGGCATGTGTCAAGCCCTCGTTCGTCTTTGCTCTAAAAGGACGCTGTGGGCCAGCATTGCCAAGCAAGACGCGTGTCAGTTGGAATGGCGTGGTTGCCAAGCTGGCAAAGCACTCGCAGAAAGGACTCGCCGCTGACGAGATTTACCTTTCCGACAGCGACCTCGTACAAAATGACGCCCAAGCTCCACCAGTCGACACTTGCAAAGTAGCCCTTTTTGTTGAGAACCTCGGGTGCTGTTGGTCGGCCATCCATCGAGGCATGCGTCAGCGCACACAGCGCATCAGGTGAATGGCAGGTCAAAGTCTGGCTGTGCACGAGTGACACACTTACCCATGTATGCCATACTTCCAGCCACTGCAGTCAACGGTCTGTCTTCTCGGAACCGCACGGCAATGTTGAAGTCTGTCAAGTGTGCATGGCCCGCCTCGCAGAGTAGGACTGCATAAGCCACGACAGGCAAGACAAGCAGCGCACGGTGTGAGTGGCTAAGCCAGCGAGGCAATCGACAGAAGAGACTGCCTCTGAGAAGGAAGCAAGGCGGGGAGCGTACTATTGTCTGGCTTGAGATCTCTATGAACAATCCGTTTGCTGTGTAGGTATGACAATCCGCACGAGATCTCGGCCGTGTACAGCCTGATCATCTCCTCAGAAAAGACGCCCATGCGGTCAAGGTGAAACCGCAAGTCGCCGCCGAGCATGAGATCAATGACCATGAAGAGATTCTCGTCGTCTTGGAAGGCATATCTCAAGTTGCTGTTGGGGGCAATGGTGCGCGTGGCTGCATGAGCTGCTGCGTTCCAAACGCCAGGCAGGCGCGGCAAGCGTGGCAAGATGGATGGCTGTGTTCAGACACTTGCACCTCCTTACCAAATGAAGTTGTTCTCAATCTCCTCCAGCAGACGCCTCTCCTGGATAATGTTCTCGACGGCTCGCATCTGTATACATTTGGCCTTGTTGATGTACTTGAGCGCATAGATTTTCTTTGATCCCTTGTGCTGCACTACCCGAACCTGTGTGGGCATCACGGCCAGCCGATGTGCAATGGATTAGCCACCTGCATTGAGCCGTCATCCCCAAATCTGCGTGCCGTCTGATCATCATCGCCGACATCGTCATCTGCTGCTGCTGCTGCTGCTTGGATGGCTTGGCTGCTGCTGCCTGTTGCTGCTGATGGTGCTCTTGGATGGGCTTGATAAGCTGGTGCTGCTCTGTTTGCTGCTGATGGTGCGGATGCATATGCGGTGCTTGCAGCCGATGCAGATACCGGCTCACCTTGCCAAAAGCGCCTTTGCCCACAGACCGTAACAGGTTAAAGTGCTGAAGCTCGACTGTGGTGGATGTTGTTGGAGGCCGAGAGGCGGACAGAGGCAGGCAGAGGCAGCAGGTGGATGATGATGACGATGGATGGCAGCCAAGTGATGAGGCGGCGGAAGGATCGAGATGCGGTGGTTTGGTGGGCGAGGCAGCGGAGACGGCAAGGCGGCAAGGCGGCAAGGCGGCAAGACGGCAAGACGGCAAGGTATGGAAGCGCAGTGCGGCGTGGTGCGTGGCGTTGGCCGAGGTCGCAGACGGGCCAGACAGCACACAGACGGAACGGAGCAGGCACGGAGAGCAGCGACAAAGTCAGTACGGCGTTGCTTGCAGTGGCGGGTCGCTGGAGGGAAGGAGAGAAGAGGAGAGGAGAGGGGGCACAGGGCCATGCTCGTGGCGGGGGCGGGGGCGGGGCAGGGCATGGCAGGGTATGGCGGGGCGGCACAAGCTTTGGCTGTGCGGGGCGAGAGGATTGGCTGGTGCGGGCTCGGCATCCTGGCGCCATCTGGCTGCTGGGCCGGCCATCACTTCGCCAACGGCGCGAATGGAGGCATGTCTGCTGCTGCTGGTGGTGGTCGTGGTAGTGCTGGTCGTGGTGGTAGTGCTGGCCGTGGTGGCAGTGCTGGCCGTGGTGGCCAGCTCAAGGATGCCCATCGGCCAGCAGCCACGGCGGGCAAGGCCTGCAGCTGCCATCGGGTTGCATTTTGGTGGGTGCCGCCGCCTGACAAAGACATCCATGCAGCAGCCGGGCGGCTGATGTGGCGTGCAGCGGGCAGCGGGCAGCGGGCACAAGCGGCTCGTGTGCGGATGCTGCGGGCGGGTGCTGCTCACTGTGACTGTGGCAGGGCCGCCTGCTGCCTGCCGAGTTGCTGCTTCTGCCTGCCGAGTTGCTGCTTCTGCTGGAGCTGTTGCTGCTGCTGGAGCTGCTGCTGGTGGTGGTGGTGTGGCGGCGTGGGCGACCGCAGCTGTCGGCGGCTTTGTGCCTGCTTGTGTCTGGCGATTGGGCGGCAGCGAAGGCGGCCACAGGCAGCAGGATGGATGGTGCGCATCAGGGCCAGCGGGGCCGAGGGCCAGCGGGGCGGGGCGGGCAGAGGGAAGACGGCAGATGACAGGCTGGCAGACAGGCGGACAGACAGGCGGGCAGGCAGATAGGCCGGCAGCCAGCCAGGCGGCCAGTCCCGGCGAGGCAACCAGGCCCACGCACCTTCTGCGTTGAGGTCGATTTTCTCGTCCCTGCAACAGAGCGCACCCATCGTTTGGCCAAATGATCACTTTCGGTCGGCAAACGAACTCGGCGGTGGGAAATTCGAAATCTCCCAACGGCCCTCATAAGGCCATCTGGTCATCTGGTCATCTGGTCATCTGGTCATCTGGTCATCTGGCAGTCATCTCGCCATCCGGCAGCCATCCGGCCTTCATCGCACGCTCGACGACGCATCAATCATGGGCAGGCACTATCCAGAAGCACTGATTGGCGACGACGACTCGGACGACGAGGGCCACCAACAGCAGCAACAGCAGCACAGCGATCGCCATCACTACCGCACCGGCGTTGGTCTTGCGTTCACCACAGCCAATGCATTGCACGGGCAAGGCCCTGCCCCTGCCCCTGCCCAGGGATCCAGCCGTGCACAGACATCCAATCCAGCCGCTGTTCATCGCTTGCTGAACCAGGCTCGCGGTCTGGTGGCAGAGGATCTAAGCCACTTTCTGACCTTGATGCTCAACAGCATGTCGCTGCGGTCCAAGGAGACGGTCATTGAGCTTGTCTGGTCCACGCTCACTCTGCGCGAGCAGCAGTTCTTCGACCTGCCGTACGCCGGCCAGCGCCGCACCGAGGAGGACATTCTGCACGGCCTGCAATCGCCGTGGCTGCCTCGATCGCAGGTGCTCCAGCAGCAGCGGCTTCTCCAGCAGCGTCGCGGCGAGCCGCAGCGCGCGTCGGCTGCCAACCTGGATTCCATCATATCCGGCGTGCCTGCCGGCCGCACCCTTTCGGCCTCTGGTGGGTTCTGCCCCCCGCTCCTCGCATGCCTGCATCGTGCGGGCCCTGTCCTCGCTGGCATGCATCGTGTTGTCAAGTACCGTCACTGACCCAGGCGCGACAACAAACAAACAGGTGCATCTCCACCCCGCGGCGGTTTCTTCACAGACATCCGATCGCCTGCCAATGATGCGTCGTCGTCATCAACCTCGCTCGGCGCGTCCGTGTTGATGAATGGCACGTCGGAGCCTCCGCCCGGCGTCGTTTCGCGCTTCAGGCCGGTCGGCATCCGCGGGCAAGGGCTGGGTGGCCAGGCCAACGCGATCGGCCCCGCTCGGTCATCGGCCCAGGAGCTTGAGGACCAGATCTTGTCGGTCCTGATGGAAGCCATTGTGCGTGCCGAGCGTGCCGCGATTGTGACGGAGCGGTCTCGCGTCCAGGATGCGGCGAGTAGCACAGCTCCCGCACTGGTGGGCGGCACAGGCTTTGCACGGGTGTCGGCCATGGGGCCGTCTATCGGCGCGAGCAGCGCGGGTATTGGCGGACCAGGTCGCTCTGCATTCATCATCTCGTCCGTCACGGGTGCGAGTGCTGCACAACAGCCGGCTAGCACGGCGCCTCGCAGCGCA
The DNA here is from genome assembly GCA_025526915.1 of Entophlyctis helioformis. Taxonomy (NCBI): domain Eukaryota; kingdom Fungi; phylum Chytridiomycota; class Chytridiomycetes; order Chytridiales; family Chytriomycetaceae; genus Entophlyctis; species Entophlyctis helioformis. The sequence continues at coordinate 40,769 of JAHLKH010000088.1, read as the reverse complement.
CAGCAGCGTTCAGAGTCACCCATACTGCCAACGCCGGATCCTGGGCAAGAGTCGACAACCAGCAGTCAAGTGTTTCGCATCTGATCGGTGCCGATCAGACTGCCATGCATTGAACAGAAAGTTGCCCTGGGAAATGTCGTCGCCACAGCTTTGAAATAAAGCCAAGCAGTGGTACGGACAGCGACGTCACCTCGAGAAGGGCCGTCGCAGCTTTCCCTCACGACTGCTGCATTGCACTGTGCACCAGCGTTACGATCATGGGTCAACTTGACTTCATTTTCAAAGGGATTGTGGTGCTGCTGGTGATACAAGACTAGTTTAGAACTTGGCGGCAATGAGACCCTTGGCGATCTGCTGCGTCTGCATGCGGTCGACGAGGAACGCGTAGTCGCCGGCAATCTCGCCAAAGCGGGCGTAGCGACCCGACACGCCAAAGTGGCCCGCTCCCATCTTGCAGTCGAACAGAATGTCCGTCTTGCCACGGCCAACGTTGAGATCGCGGAGCTTGGCGACCCACTTGGCAGGCTCTGTGGGCGATGGACAGTGTGAGTGAGCGGGGGATCTGTGCCAGCATGGCCAAGCATGCAGATATCAAGCGCAGACAGCGTGATCAAACTCACCCCAGTAGGCAACACGGGGGTCGTTGAGACCAGCCTTGACAAGCAGGTGGGGGAACTGTGCGTCCTTGGGGACGTTCTCGTACGGAGAGTAGGAGAGCATGTAGTCAAAGTAGCTCTTGTCGTTGGGGTTGCCCCACTCCTCGTACTCGCCCGTCGTCAGGGGAATCGACGCGTCCATCACTGTGCGGGATCACAGCCATGTCAGTCGAGTGCCCATCATCAACAGCAGCAGCAGCATCAGCAGCAACCACATCAACCGATCGCGCTGCACACAGCCACTCACTCGTGTTGATGACATCGACAAACGGAACACCGGCAATGGCAACGTGCACAAGGTCGGGACGCAGGTTGAGCACGGCTCCCATCAGCAGACCGCCAGCAGAGCGACCCTCCATGGACATGAGATCGTGCTGCGTGTAGTTGAGGCGGACAAGCTCGTCACCGCAGGCAACAAAGTCCGAGAACGTGTTCTTCTTGTGCTTGAACTTGCCCGTCTCGTACCAGCCACGGCCGCAGTCACCGCCGCCGCGGATGTGAGCCTTGGCGTAGATGAAGCCACGGTCAAGCAGAGGGAAGATGGTGGGCGAGTACCAGTTGTCTGTTGCAGCACGGAGCAAGTCGAGCACGGACGACAGTCAGAGACATGCACACACAAGGCAGGCTATCGACAGGCAGCGGCAGACGCACCCATGCTGGCGCCGTAGCTGCCGTAGCCGTACAGGTGGAGAGGGTTGGTGCCGTCCTTCTTGAGCATCGCCTTGCGGTACACAATCGTCACGGGGATCGTCTGGGAAACGGGCGTGTTGAACGGTGCCTCAGTCTCGGTGCCGGCAGGGACAGGGACGTGGATGCGGTCGATGGCGTACAGCGACGCGTCCAGACCGCCAGACACCTCGGTCGACTTGAGCAGCGTGCGCTCCTTGGTGACAGTGTTGTACTCCCACACCTGGCTTGGCGTCAGGGGGGACGAGTACGAGAAGCGCACAGTGTTCGACTCAAAGTTCTGCTCGGAAGACGAGGAGAACGTGAGGTGGTACGCCTTCTCGGGGAACTCGAGGTTCTGGGGAGTGCCAAGGACACCATCGGCACCGTAAGGAACGACGGCGATGCGGCAGAGACCATCGGAACGCGTCACGGCTTATTGTCCGCGAGTTAGCATGGGTCGACCTTTACTTTCCGTTGCACACTGGCAAGCAAGGCATGGCTCACCAATCAGATTGTCCTTGAAAGCGTAAGCATTGTCAAAGCTGGTGTAGGGGTCGTACGGGAGAGCCTCAGTCCAGGCAGACATGTCGGTGTTGTCCTGTGATGCAAACCGACAAGCATGCGTCAGCGCCGGGTCGTCTATATTGAGGTGGTGCAGCGATAAAAGACTTACGGCCGTGCAGGTCATGAGCTTCATGTTGAGGTACTTGCCGCCGCCGTTGGTAAGGATGTAGAATCTGTTGCCGTGGTCAACAACCATGTACTGGTGGCCAGCCTGACGCGGGAAGAACGTCTTGACGGCTGGTGTTGATCAGAAAGAAAGGGGGGAACGCAGCGTTAGGACAGAGCTGACCACCCAGCCAATCTCTGGTGCACTTACCCGAGTCGGGCTTGTCGGCGTCAATGTAGTTGAACTCGGTCGTGGTTGGGTTGCCGCTCAGAATGAAGATGTACTTGTTGGTCTTGAGGGCAAACACGTAGAACTTCTCGTTGGGGTCAAAGTACACGAGGACGTCCTCCTTGGGGTCAGAGCCAACGGTGTGGCGGAAGACGCGGTTGCTGGAGTGGCGCGGCAGGAGGGCAGATGGCCTTGAAGTGAGCCAAATGGTCGAATGCAGATCCAGATTGCAACGGCAACTTACGGTCTGTGGGCAGCGTCGGTGCGACCGTAGAAGACGGTCTTGTTGTCGTTGGCCCAAATGATGTAGCCAACAGCCTTCTCGATCTTGGTGTCAAGAGTCTTGCCGGTAGCAATGTCCTTGAAGAAGATGGTGTAGTCTTCGGCACCAGTCGTGTCGAGCGAGTATGCAATCGTCTGTTTGGGATTGGATTACGATGCAGAGCCAGAATGCACCAAGACGTTGGCCATGTCAGCAAGCGCGCCAAGATCTGCAAGGACAGGAACACAACACGAATCGCCGCACCTTGTGGTCGGGGCTAGTCTTGACCTCGCCGAGGGACTGGTACTCGTACGTGAACGTGTTCTGGTCGAGCAGGATCTCCTCCTCGCCGTCGAGGCTGTCCTTCTTGCGAGCGTAGATGGGGTACTGCAGGCCCTTGGTGTTGCGAGTGTAGTAGTAGTATGGCGCTCTGAACACGGGGACAGACGTGTCGTCCTCGCTGATCTTGGCAACGATCTCGTTGAAGATCTTGTCGCCAAGCTCCTTGTTCTTGTCGTAGTGCAGTGCCTTGGCGTATGCATTCTCGGCCTTGATGGGCAGACCAGACGGAAGCGTGCTGGGTCAGATCTCAAAGCAGACGCAAGCGACAGAAGGGAGAGCCAGCCGGCTGGCAATCGTGCATACCTCGAGGTACTCGACAATCTCGGGACGCTTGGTCTCGGGAGTCTGGTCCTTGAGCCAGTGGTAGTCGTCGTGGAGCTCGACGGTGCCGTGGTACACGTGCTGTTCGTGCCAGCGAGCGTTTGTTCCGATACGACGTCGTCAGATGAGGCGTTGTGCACAAGGACAAGCAAGAGCGGTGCACATGACGGGATGTGCCACGTCAGCGCCGGCCGTTGGAAGGCACAGGCAATAGGGATGGGAAGCAACCGACGGCTGCCCCGAGAGTGCCCGGTTGCCACACTGCGCTTGCTCGCACACTCCCCGACTGTCAGACTGAAGGACAGCCTGGCGGGGAGTGCGGCATGCTGGCCAAGGATGTGCACGGCGACATTCAACGGGGCACACAGGATGAACTGCCGGTGCCGGTGCACAGAAGTGGAGCAGACGGGCAGGCGGGGGCAGGCAGACAGGCAGACATGGGCAGATGCAGCTTACCGTCATCGGGACCTTCTTGGCGACAGGAGGAACAGGGGCGGCCGTCTCGGCGACAACAACGGTCGCCGTGGCGGTCGTGGTCGTGGTGGTGGTCGTGGTCGTCGACTCGACATGCACAGCAACGGCCTTGGCCGAGATCACGGCCTCTTCGGCAGCGAGGGCAGCGCCGACGGACGGGGCGTCAATCGAGGGGGCTGCACGGGGGTACTGCTCACGCTTGTCGGCCTGGCGACGGTTGCCGTGCTTGATGGACTGGAACTTCTTCTTGAGCGCAGAGAACATGGCCGAGTTGTGTTGTGTTGGGGCAAGCGGAGGCAGTCGTGGAACGCAAGGACAGACAGATCGGGCCCATTCATCTGGCAGAGACCGCCGTGCTCGTCGGCGTCACTGCAAAGCAGCGACCGCGTGGACGGTGCGGAGCAACAGACATAGGTTGAGCCGCGGGGCAGGCAACACGTGGCGCGACGTGGCGGTGACGTGTCGCTGGCAGTCGTCTTGCAAACTCCCCTTTCCATAACAGCGCGCAACCCACAGCCGTATCCACCAGCCAATGCTTCTCGACGCCGTCCAGCAGGTCGTGTCTGACGTCGTGGCGGCCGCCCAGCAGAACCCGGCTATCGCTGCCGCAGTCGTCGTCGGCGGTGCAGCTGCAGCCACCGCTCTCGCTCTGCAGCCAGGCCGCTCCAGCAAGAAGCGACTGCCGCGGCCGATGGGGCTCCCCATCATCGGATCGGCGAGGGAGTTTTCCGAGTATGATGTCGCTGCATTGCGCTGTCCCGGAGACCACAGCCCACCTGACGGCATGAACATGCACTCGGCAGGTATGGCAGCACAGGCAAGATCCACGAGCTGTTTGCAATGTACAACCGCATGTACGGCCCGACACTCGAAGTCAACCTCGGCGCCATCTGTCTCGTTCTGACTAGCGACCACGCTCTCATCCATCGAGCGCTGACGGACACGACCGAGTTCTCGCGCGACGACTTTCTCGAGCAGACTGCCAAGTGCGATCATGCGTGCCTGGTGTGTCTGTGTTCTGCGGCAGCTCGTTGCTCACTCGCGACTCTGCTTGGACTGCGCAACATGCCGACAGGGGTCTGATTGATGATGCGCTGTTTTTCCTGCCGAGCGGCGAGCGGTGGAAGCGTCACCGCAAGTTTCTGCAGCCTGCGTTCGCTCCAGCACAGCTTCGTCACGGGGGTCAAGTCGTCAAAGAACACACCGTGGATCTGATGGACTACTGGACAGAAATGGCTGCCGCAAACGGCGGCTCGGTGATCACCAACATCTACGACGAGTTCACGGCATACACCATGGATGTCATGTAAGACGACGCTGTGTATCTGAGATGCTCCATGCGGTCTTGGCTGACGCGGTTGATGCCCGCACCTCGCAGTGGCCTTGTTGGGTTTTCACACAACCTGCGCGGAACCGAGCTGCTGCACAAAAACATCGAGAACAAGGTTGGTGAACATCTGATGCAAGTCATCGTGTCTGCAGCGATCGCTCACCATACATACTCGTCTCGTGTCTCCGACTCGGCGCTGCAGAGCAGCAAGTATCTCAAGTCCATCATGGACATTCTCCAACGGGTATCTAAGCCACCTTGCACAGCTGGACAAGTGTCGGCAGTCAGCTCATGGCTCACACCATGCCCACCAGCGCATCGCTATCCCCTTCTTCATGTGGGGATACTACGGCATTGGAACCAGGTCGCCGGCAGTCATCGAGATGCGCGACCACTTTGACAAACTCTTCAAAGGCATCATTGCCGAGAAACGCGCTGCTTCAGACGCTGGTGCCAACACGGACAAGCCGCAGGATATTCTGGATCGCCTCCTGGCCGGAAGCGACGAGCGCGCCGTGTTCAGCGATGCCGAGGTTCTTGGCGAGATGAAAGCATTCTTCCTTGCTGGCCACGAGTAAGTGCCAAGTCGCTGCTCCGAATAGACACGCCGCACAATGTCTGGTAGACAGGTGAGTCTCGACAGCTGACAGCCTGCGATCATGCACAACTCGCGCCAGGACGACTGCGCACACACTGTCGTTTATTGCACTCGAGCTTTCCCGCAACCCTGACGTCCAGCAGAGACTCCGTGTCGAGATCAACGCAGTCCTGTCCACTCTCAACGGCGACATTCAGCCTGACCGTCTTGCAGACTTTACGTGAGACAGCATGCCCACCCATGTTGCAATTGTGCCAAAAATGCACCTGACGCATCTGGGACGGCACGGCAGGTACCTGGATGCCGTTGTCAAGGAGACGATGCGCTTGCACCCCGTTGCCGGACGCATCGGCCGCCAGACAGAGATTGCCATTGAGCACGACGGCTACACGCTCCCAGCCAAGGTACGCTTGCCGTGTCCATGATCTCTCGAGAGTGCGGCTGACAACCTGCTCGCTCATGTGCTGCGCAGACGATCATTTTGCTGTTGATCTCCGAGGCCAACATCGATCCACAGGTCTGGCCCAACCCGACACGGTTCAATCCCGACCGCTGGCAAACACCGCCGCCGCCTGGCTTCTTCATACCGTTTGGCGATGGACCGATGAACTGCATTGGCCAGAAGCTCGCCATGATCGAGATCAAGGTACACCTGGTTTGCCAATGCGTTCCTTACCTCCCAATCAACGACCATGACAGCTGACATGCGGTTCCTTGGAACGGGATGACCAGATTGCGATCATCATGCTGATCCAAAAGTTTACGATTGAGCTCGTGCCTGACCAGAACATTGAGTTTGTGACCAACCTGACCCTGGGCTTGAAGGAGGGGCTCAAGGTCAAGCTCACTCCGGTCGCGTAACTGGCTGGAAAAGGAAAAGAACTGGATTTTATAGGGAAAAGAAGACGACGTTTGCTGCTGGCCGACCTGCAGACAGACGCCCCAGAGGCAACGACCAAAAAGCACCACGCGTGTCATCTCATGGCCCATGAATAGAGAGAAAGAGAGAAAGACGCACTCAAACAAACAAACATGGTCAAGACTGTTTAGAACTTGGCAGCAATGAGACCCTTGGCGATCTGCTGCGTCTGCATGCGGTCGACGAGGAACGCGTAGTCGCCGGCAATCTCGCCAAAGCGGGCGTAGCGACCCGACACGCCAAAGTGGCCGCTCCCATCTTGCAGTCGAACAGAATGTCCGTCTTGCCACGGCCAACGTTGAGGTCGCGGAGCTTGGCGACCCACTTGGCAGGCTCTGTGGGCGATGGACAGTGTGAGTGAGCGGGGGATCTGTGCCAGCATGGCCAAGCATGCAGATATCAAGCGCAGACAGAGTGATCAAACTCACCCCAGTAGGCAACACGGGGGTCGTTGAGACCAGCCTTGACAAGCAGGTGGGGGAACTGTGCGTCCTTGGGGACGTTCTCGTACGGAGAGTAGGAGAGCATGTAGTCAAAGTAGCTCTTGTCGTTGGGGTTGCCCCACTCCTCGTACTCGCCCGTCGTCAGGGGAATCGACGCGTCCATCACTGTGCGGGATCACAGCCATGTCAGTCGAGTGCCCATCATCAACAGCAGCAGCAGCAGCAGCAGCAACCACATCAACCGATCGCGCTGCACACAGCCACTCACTCGTGTTGATGACATCGACAAACGGAACACCGGCAATGGCAACGTGCACAAGGTCGGGACGCAGGTTGAGCACGGCTCCCATCAGCAGACCGCCAGCAGAGCGACCCTCCATGGACATGAGATCGTGCTGCGTGTAGTTGAGGCGGACAAGCTCGTCACCGCAGGCAACAAAGTCCGAGAACGTGTTCTTCTTGTGCTTGAACTTGCCCGTCTCGTACCAGCCACGGCCGCAGTCACCGCCGCCGCGGATGTGAGCCCTGGCATACACAAAGCCACGGTCGAGCAGAGGGAAGATCGTGGGCGAGTAGTAGTCGTCGATGCTAATGCCGTAGCTACCGTAGCCGTACAGGTGGAGGGGGTTGGTGCCGTCCTTCTTGAGCATCGCCTTGCGGTACACAATCGTCACGGGGATCGTCTGGGAAACCGGAGTCTTGAACGGCGCTTCGGCAATGGTGCTTGCTGGAATGGGCACCTGGATGCGGTCGACGGCGTACAGCGACGCGTCCAGGCCGCCAGACACCTCGGTCGACTTGAGCAGCGTGCGCTCCTTGGTGACAGTGTTGTACTCCCACACCTGCTCAGGTGTGACGGGTGACGAGTACGAGAAGCGGACAGAGTTGGACTTGAAGTTCTGCTGAGCGTCGTCCGACAGGTAGAGACCATATGCCTTCTCGGGGAAAGCAATGTGCTCAGGTGCGCCAACACCGTCGGCCGTGATGGGCAGCACGGTGATGGTGTTGAGGCCGTCGGAGCGAACAAGGGCAACGAGGCTGTCCTTGAATGCGAGCAGATCGCCAATGTTCTTGAAGGGGTCGTACGGGATAACCTCCTTCCATGCAGCCATGTCGGTGTTCTCCTATTGTGGCGGCAGCGTGATGACGGTATCAGCACTGATCTCTTTGAAAGCAATCATGCAGATCATGAGCATAACGAACAGCCAGCTACCAACCTGGGTGCAGGTCATGATGGCTCTGTTGAGGTATTTGCCGCCGGCATCCGTGATAATGTAAAAGTTGCTGCCGTGGTCAACCACATAGTACTTATGTCTTGTCTGGCGAGGATAGAAAGTCTTGAGAGCTGGCAAGTGGCCAAACGGTGGGAAGCGTCAGCCGTTAAGAAGGAAAGCATGCGGCTCACAGCGAATGATCATCTTACGCGAGTCGGGCTTGTCGGCGTCAATGTAGTGCACCTCAGTGGTAAGCGAGCTGGCTGTCGAGATGTAGATGAACTGCTCCGACTTGGTGACATCAACATTGAACTTGTCATCGGGCTCGCTGAAAACGACGGGATCTTCCTTGGGGTCAGTGCCAAGAATGTGACGCAGAATACGGTCGGGTCTGTGGGCATCGTCGGTGCGGCCGTAGAAGACGGTCTTGTTGTCGTTGGCCCAGATAATGGTCTCGACAGCCTTTTCGATCTGGTCAGACTCGAACATCTTGCCCGTTGCGATTTCCTTGAAGAAGATGGTGTAGTCTTCGCCGCCGGTCGTGTCAAGAGCATATGCCAGGATTTTGTGGTCGGGGCTGGCCTTGATGACTCCGAGTGCCTGGTACTCGTACGTGAGCTTGTTCTGATCGAGCAGGATCTCCTCCTCGCCGTCGAGGCTGTCCTTCTTGCGGGCGTAGACGCGGTATTGCTCGCCCTTGGTTGCACGCGAGTAGTAGTAGTATGGCGCTCTGAACACGGGGACAGACGTGTCGTCCTCGCTGATCTTGGCAACGATCTCGTTGAAGATCTTGTCGCCAAGCTCCTTGTTCTTGTCGTAGTGCAGTGCCTTGGCGTATGCATTCTCGGCCTTGATGGGCAGACAGACGGAAGCGTGCTGGGTCAGATCTCAAAGCAGACGCAAGCGACAGAAGGGAGAGCCAGCCGGCTGGCAATCGTGCATACCTCGAGGTACTCGACAATCTCGGGACGCTTGGTCTCGGGGGTCTGGTCCTTGAGCCAGTGGTAGTCGTCGTGGAGCTCGACGGTGCCGTGGTACACGTGCTGTCGATTGGCAAAACGCGTTAATGCTGCACTGATACTAAAGTCGCAAGCAATAAACGAACCGTCGATGGGACTTTCTTGGCAACAGGTGCAACCAGAGGAGGGGATTGCGTCTCCACCTGCTTGATCGTCTCTTCGGGCTTGGACTCCACCTCCTTGACGGGCTCGAAGACGGGCTCAGGGACGGGTGCAGGGACAGGCTCGGGCTTGGATTCGACTTCCTTGACTGGTTCAGGGACTGGTTCAGGGACTGGTTCAGGGACTGGCTCTGTCTTGGGCTCTTCGGGAGCAGGAGCAGGAGCAGGAGCAGAGGCGGCAGCCGGCTCAGGGACAGGCTCAGGCTTGGATTCTTGGGGAGCAGGAGCCGGGACTGGGGCCGGGGCTGCATCAACAGCCGGCTCGGCAGGCTTGATAGCGTCAATGTGCTTGCTGACGACATCGCCGACGGCAGGGTGGATGGACTGGGCGGTCGACGCGACCGTCTCGAGCACAGACGGCTTGACCTCCTCGATCTTGGACACGACTGCCTCGACAGCAGCAGGCTTGGCAGCCTCGATGTGCTCTGCGACCGCAGGTGCGGCAGAGGGAGCAACCGACGCGACGATGCTCTCTGCATGGCCAGACACGGCGCCAAACAGCGAGTTGACTGCAGCAGCGACTGGCTCGACAGCGGCAGCCTTCTCAGGCACGACCTCGACGGGCTCGGCAGCGGCGGTCTTCTCAGGCACCACCTCGACAGGCTTTTCAGGAGCCTTATCGGCCAAAGGGCGGGCAGGCTTTACGTCAGCATCTGCGCGGACATTGCCAGACGTAATAAGCGCTGCCGTTACCTCGGGAGCAGCTGCAACGGCGTCGGCAGCAACGGCATCGGCAATCACAGCAGGAGCTGCATCTGCGGGTGGGAAGGAAAGCGCATGCTCGTTAGCTGACAGTGCGCTGGCATGTGTGTGCGCTCACACGTGCAAGAGCAAGCACGGCTGCGCACTACTGTGTCCAGCAGCCACAGCGACCGTGTGTGGCTCTGTGTAACATGGGCCATTCAACGTACCAGCAGGCGCGACAACCGTGGCTTGGACGCTGTCGACGACGTGGGCCGCGGCGCTTGCAGGAGCGCTGGGGGCGGGGGCAGCGTCCTCTGCAGGAGCAGCGGCGGTGGCTGCGACCTCTGCGACCTCGGCAGCAGCGGCAGGAGCGGCAGGAGCAGCAGGAGCAGCAGGAGCAGCAGGAGCAGCAGCAGCAGCAGCAGCAGCAGCAGCAGCAGCATCGGTGAGCACCTGGAGACCGTCGTCAACCTGCTGGGCCACCGCGGACAGGACGCTCTGCGAAAAGGTGTCGGCAGCAGCGGCTTCGGCAGCAGCGGCGGGCAGGTCCTTTGCGGTTATCTGGGGCGACTCGGCGGACACGGGGGCAAGGGGCTGCTCGGCAGGGGCGACCGGGTTGTCGGCAGCAGGCGCGGGAGCAACCGCGACACCCGCAGCCGGGTCAGCAGGCGGGGCGGGGTTGGAGGGAGCAGCGTCAGACGGAGCAGCGCCAGACGGAGCAGCAGCAGGGGCCGGCTCTTTCGGAGCAGGCTTGCTGAACGTGCGCTTGAGCGAGGAGAAGAAGCGCTTCATGGCGGGGGCGGGGGCGTGTGGGGAGTGCGTGCGTGGGGGGACAAGGGGAAGGGGAAGGGAGAGGGAGAGGCTGCAGCGCTGTTGTGTGCAGGGAGGGACGGCGGGTGCAGGTGCAGGTGCAGGTGCGAATGCGAATGCGAATGGGCAGCAAAGCGGGTGCAGCAGCCGCAACGGCCTTGAGCGTCGCCGATCTCGCGTGCGGCGGAGTTGGCCGCTGCCCGTGCCGCGTGCGAACAAAAAACAACAACGAGGCGGCGGCGGCGCTGCGTGCCAAAGGCGCCGTGTGTGTCGGTGTGTGCGTGTGTCGTGTGTGCTGCGTGTGCCGCCCACGGCCACAAGAGGCCCTGCCTGCACAGACGCCCCTCGCCATGTGCTTGTGCTGCCGTGCAATCGCACGCCGGCCTGTGCGAGTGCCTGTGCGAGTGCCTGTGCGGGTGCGAGTGCGACGCCGTCCTGGCTGCGGCCGGCCGCATGAGCCGCTCCAAGGGCCGCTCCAAGGGCCGGAACCAGCCGCGTGGCCGGTCGCTGAACGAGCATGGCCTATTGTTTCTCCGGCTGGCTGGCTGGCTGGCTGGCTGGTCCGACTGTTGTGCCGCACAACGAATGCCGGATTGGCAGCCAACCTCGTTCAACACACGATCTCGCATGTTGCCAGCAACACTCGCATCATCGCCATCGTCATCTCCATCAACAGCAACAACAGACCGCAATGCCACACAATCGCAGCCAGCCAAGCACACGCCTCGAGGTTCAGGTGCCAGTCTGGGTGCCGAGCAATCCTCCGCCACTCGGTGCAGCCGACACATCGTCGCCCTCGCTGTACCTCGAGTCCGTGTCCAGCCCAGACAGCGCCACCCCCGGCACAAACGCCCCAAGCTACGCATCAAGGAAACCAACATGGCCGCGGTCCCGTCCCGTGTTGCCACTCGTGCGTGAGCCTTCTGAGCGGCAACTGCCACGCACCAGCGCAGCATCCTCGACAGCCTCGCTGCTGCAACAACAACAGCAACAACAGCAACCTAGACACGCTCTGTTTGCAGCACCACGCGTCAATCCAGTCCTGTTCGGCATCCCTGAAGACAGCCTGCCCTCTGTCGCCGCATGGGCACACAAAGTCCTGTTCATCCACACAGATACGCTGTGCGACGTGTTTGCTGCCGTCTGTCTCGCGCGCACCGCCCTCGTCTTGGAGGTCGAAGCCTCGTACCTGTCCTTGTCGTCTCTCGGCCGTCTGCTGCTCGTCTTTGTGCCGTTCCATCTGGCCATTGCCCAAATGATGCACATGCACGACACGTTTCTGGCCAAGGCAGACCTGATCCACGTTGTTTTCACGGGGTTCCGGCTCGTCGTCGTGTTCGGACTGGCGTGGACTGCACCGTCCGTCTTCTCAGTCGCAGACGACACGCAGACGTCGTTTCTCGTGTTCCTGTTCATGGCCAAAGGCGCCGTGTGCGTGATGCATCTGGTTGCGGCCGCCTTTGATGAGATCTGGTGCGGCGTCCTGCTCGTTCGCGCTCTGACCGTGCTGCTGCCTGTCCTGTTCTGGATCGTGGCGATCATATCGACAAACGCAAACTATTTCCTTGCTCTTGGTGTCGTGGTTGATCTGCTGAGCATGCTCTTCATGGACGGGCTGGATGTATGGTTCCAAGTGAGACGCGAGCGATTGCGGCAGACGCGGATCGGCGGCATGGGTTCAAGCGAGACTCCTCGTCTCTTGGATGCGGATGGACTGTCTGCAAACCCGACGCATTCCAGGCAAGCCTCCAAGAAAAGCGATCAGGGCAACTCGAGCAGTGACAGCATCAACTACGCCAGCAACGGAAGCGGTGTGAGCAACGGCGGGCACAGCCACGTCATCGATACCGCCAGCCACGCCAGCAGCAGTGAGGGATCGAGGCGATCAAGAAAGTCGCTTTGGCACCAGCAGTCTGCCACGCGCATCATTGTCCACACGACGGCACTGACCGTCACCGGATCCGTGTACTTGTTTGAAAGCCGAGTAGGCGCTGTGTATCCCGAGTCGTCGTCTGCAGTCAGATTCAGCATGTTCAACTTTCTCGCATCGGCATCAGGCGTTTTGGTGCTGTTCGCTCTGCACTGTATTTATTCGATCGCGTTTGGATGGCGCGTTGTGCGTGTGGTGCCTGGTAAGGCGCAAACACGCGGATCGCCAGCAGACTACAGCGACCCAGCCCAAGGCTTGAGCGTTGGGCGATTCAACCGCCACAAAGCCATGCTCGCAATCGCTGGATGGCGACACACGATGGCCAAGATCATCCGCTGGCTCCATCTGCCGCTGCAAGCGTCGCTCGTTGTCTTGGTTGCCGGCATGCAGCAGTACCTGTCGGCCGCATACATCCTCTTTGCAGGAATGACCAACTACCCACCGCGGCTACCCATGGATCTGGCTCTCCACACCAACCTGACCGCCGTCCCACAGGCACTGTCTGCGACGGGCATCGGCTACCTTGCTGCCGTTGTGAACCTTGCAGCATCGGCCGACACGCCGTTTGCACAGTACTCGACGTCACAGCTCGCGGCATCGCCATGGACGCCGCACCATCTGCTGTTTGGCAGTCTTGGCGCTTACATGGCATCTCTGTCACTCATCGGGCTGGTCTCGGATGCAACGACCGAATGCGACCAAGCAAGTGCAACGGGCTCGCGGTTCAGATGGACGGCTGTCGTCTGGAGCGGTGCTGGGCTGGCGTCGTTGCTGCGCCTCTTTCTTGCGGCGCTGTTGTTTGCCAATGCCGTCTGGGCATGGGTGTCCAACAGCTCGTATTCCGTGTTTGGCCTTGCCGCCTTGCTCGTCCTCGCGAGCTTGCTCGAAGGCGCGGCCAATTCGTCCGCTCGTCCGCGATGACTCTTCCGCTCGTCCGCCGCCTGTGCAACGCTGCAAAAATTTTATCCACGCCTGTCCACGACCATAAAGCTGGATTTTCCATGCTTGGTTTGCGGCTCACTTACACAAACTCGAAATGTCCCGCGATGTGTTCGACGACAAGGATCCCCATGCGGGCATCCATGGAGACACTGTCGCCGTCACTGCGACTACTGCGGCGTCAGCACCAGCACCGACGGCCTCCTGGCGGTCGTCCAAGCCATACATCCTTGTCGTCATGACGCTCGGTGTGTTTGTCGACACCTTTGTCTACGGAGTCATCATTCCGTTCCTGCCAACCATCGTCGGCAAGTTTGGCGGTGACTCCAAGGATTCCGGTCTACTGCTGGCCTACTATTCGATCGGCCTGCTGGTTGCCACGCCCATCATTGCCATCATCAGCGATCGCTACCAGCGGCGCAAGCTGTTCATGATCATTGTCCTGGCCTGTCTCATTGGCTCGACCATTGCGTTTGGGCTGGCCGAGTCGTACTGGCTCCTGGCCGTTGGCCGCATCCTCCAAGGTGCATCGAGTGGTGGCGTGTGGACGCTGGGCATGAGCATCATTGTCGTGCGCTTCAACGCCAACGAGCTCGGACAGGCCATGGGCATCGTGCTTGCCGGATACACTGCCGGCGGTCTGCTCGGCCCGCCCCTCGGCGGCATCTTGTACGAGCGGCTCGGCTACCAAGCGCCGTTCATCTTTTCTGGTGCACTGGCCCTGCTTGATTTGTTTGGCCTGCTGCTCCTCGAAGAGGTCCCGAGCGGCCAGGATCCGGCTGCCCAGGGATCGTCAATGTCGCCGGCTGGCTCGCTGGAGCTCGAGGCTGCCCGCCCATCCACAGCATCGTCGCAGATGACCGTTGGCACGCTTGCGGCGACCGAACTCTCGCAGGCAGCCGTCGTCAACGAGTCACGCGGCGTGACACAGCAGTCCAAGCAAGGCGAGACGGACCGCGATCTGGACAGCTCTGCCGCCCGCAAGGCCCCCACAAACATGCTGCAGGTCCTGATTGTCCCCTCGATCGTCATTGTCAACGTCCTGACGATCTTGACGGGCACGGTCCTCGCCTCCATCGAGGCCACGCTTCCTCTGCGGCTCAAGGACCACTACGGCTTCAACGTCGAGACCATCGGTCTGGCGTTCATGGCCATCCAAGTGCCCAGCACCATGTTCTCGCCCATCGCCGGCTGGGTGTACGATCGCTACGGGTTCCGCCCGATTCTGACCGGATCGCTCATCGCGTGTGCTGCCATCGCGCCGCTTCTTGGCATTGAGCAAGGCTTCGCGACGCTCGTTGTCGTCATTGTTGTCTTTGCGATCGCCTTTACGTTTGGCCTGTCGCCTGCCCTTGCCGAGGTCGCCGCCTGCGTGCCCAAAGCCATGATCTCACAGAGCTACGCCATCTTCAACATGTCCTTCTCGGTCGGCCTGCTTCTCGGCCCCATCTGTGGCTCTCTCATGTACCAGTACGTCGGCTGGCTGTGGGAGTGGGTGCTGATTGCATCCCTGCTCTTCATTGCCATTCCTCTGCCGCTGATCTTCAAGCGTCCCGTCTACATTGACTGAGCGAGGGCTTGCACTTATCATTAAAATGAGCTTGTATTCGTGACGATTGTACAGACTGCAATGCCTCAACGGCAGCTTAGCTGCGGAACAGCCAGACTGTCAGCAGCACAATGCCCAGTGAGCCGCCAATGATCGAGTACGCAATCGAGTGAACACGCCGCCCTTGCTCTCGCAGCTCGCGGCGAATGGCATTCTTCTGCTCCTCTGTCATGCCAGCCATTGGATCCTTCTTGATGTTGTACACGCCGTCGTCATCGTCGATGATCGGGGCGGGATTGGTGCTGCTGGTGCCAGTGCCGGTGCTGCTGGTTGCCGATGCTGTTGATGTTGGCGTCGATGTGGTCGTTGCATCACCCTGGTCGTGGGAATCGACTTGACGGACAGGCTCGCTTGGGCGGTGCTGCCGCCCAGCCAGAGCTGAGCTGGATGTCTGAAGAGAGCGAGAAGGGAAGCTGGTGTGCGGCACTATGGGATGCGCTGGCAGATGCGTCTGTGCAGAGCAAAGAGACAGACGGCCACCGCCCGCACGGGCTGCACCAACTCTCTGCACGACGCTGGCTGCTGTGCGACCTTGCATCTCGAAAGGCAATCTCGTGTCGTTGACCTGCGCGTCAACCGCGACCTTGCCCCGAAACGAGCAACAGCATCCGCAACAGCAACAACAGCAACAGCAAGAATGGCCAAGGGCTCGTCGGGCGACGATGCTGCAGAAGTGTCCACCATCAAAATCTACGCCCGTGTGCGTCCACAGCGTCCAAACTCCAAGCTCACGACGACGGCAGGCAGGTACTGGATCAGCGATGGAGCAACAGACCCGTCCGACGACGACGACGACAGCGCAAAGTCGCGCATCGGCTTCCACATGCCGCGCGATGAAGCCGCTGGCCTTATCAACAACCAGCGCGAGTCGTACGAGTTTCGGTTCGACAAGCTCTTTGATGTCGACACCAAGCAGGAAGAGGTCTTTGACGTTGTTGCAAAGCCTGTCATCCAGAGGTGTGCTGCCTAAGGCGTGTTGGCATCCCAAGCCATGCATCTACCGACGCATCCGTCTGGAGACTTGCTGGGGAAACTGACCTGTTTGCAACGTCCAGCACGCTCGAGGGCTACAACGGCACCATATTTGCGTATGGACAAGTAAGCCAAGCACTGTCCGTGCATTCGCCGATCCAGCCGCTAACATGACGTGCCAGACTGGTTCTGGTAAAACATTCACCATCACAGGCGGTGCCGAGCGATATGCAGATCGCGGCCTCATTCCGCGAACACTGCAGTTTGTGTTCAAGGAAGCCCAAAGAGTAGGCATCTCACGGCTTGGTCCCTCTAGGCAGCACGAGTCCATGCGATCATGCACTGACTGAAGACGGCGTGTGTGACAGAACCCCTCCATCCAATACACGTTCCACATCTCCTATCTGGAGATCTACAACGAAGTCGGATACGACTTGCTGGACAATTCCCGCGATGCAAAGAAACTGGAGGACCTCCCGTGAGTTCCACGCCGTGCATGCTTGTGCTGCTATCCGTGGCTGATGCGGTTGGATGCCGAGCAACAGAAAAGTCACGCTGCAAGAGGATGGCGATGAGATGATTCATCTGCGAAATCTGAGTGTTGTTCAGGTCGCCAACGAGGAAGAGGCTCTCAACCTGCTGTTTGTCGGCGACACCAACCGCATGATTGCCGAGACACCGTCCAACCCGTCGTCATCGCGCAGTCATTGCATCTTCATTGTGGGGATCACGAGTCGGCGCAGCAGCGAGGATGTCATCCGAAGAAGCAAGCTGCACCTCGTAGATCTGGCAGGGTGAGTTGGGCCAATAGCGGGCACTGTCTGCATGTGACCCGTAGAGACTACTCGGGCTGCTTCTGACCGACCGTCGCCATTGCCCTTGACAGTTCTGAGCGTGTTGCTCGCACCGGCATTGACGGCACGCTGCTCAAAGAGGCAAAGTACATCAACTTGTCTCTCCACTACCTCGAGCAGGTGATTGTCGCACTCCGCGAGCAGGCACTCGGACGCCGCACGCACATTCCATACCGCAACTCCATGATGACGAGCGTGTTGCGCGACTCGCTGGGCGGCAACTGCAAAACCACCATGATTGCCACCGTGGCTGTGGAAGACGAGCTGGTCGACGTGCGTTGAGTGGCCTCAACCAGTCGCACAGTGATCCTGGGGGCTTGGCACTGACATGGTAGGATGATGAACAACAGGAATCCATCTCCACGTGCCGGTTTGCGCAGCGTGTTGCACTCATTGCCAACAATGCGACGCTCAACGAGGAAATGGATCCGCAGATGATCATTGCACGGCTCAAGCGAGAGGTTGCCAGGCTGCGTGCTGAACTAGCGATTGCACGCAGTGGCGACACGGATGGATCTGGCGAAGAGATTCCCGACTACGAGAAGGAGCGGTAAGAGCCAGCAGTATTGTCCTGCGTGTTTGCGATGCCGGTTGGCAGTGTTCTCATGCTACTGCGAATGGCACAGGATCAAGCAAGCCGTCGACGACTATATAGCAGACACTTCTGCAGATGCCGCCATAATCCTGACAGACTTTCGCAAGATCCAGCACGCGTTCAGCGTTTTCAAGTCCTATGTGCGCGACGGAAGGCGGCATCGGCTGTCAGATGAAAGCGACGGTGCGGGTATAAGCGGCGCTGGCTCCAAGACGAATGGCGGGCATGGCGGCGATACTTCAGGGAAAGCCATCGCCATCAACACCAACGGACTGTCGGCCGAACAGGTGCAGCAGTTTGAGAAGCTGCAAATGCTTGTGGGACACCGCGACAATGAGATCAGTACGTTGTCTCGGCCTTGATCTGGTGTCGATGCCGTCTAACTGGCGCGCTCGGACAGATATCCTTGTTGGGATGATTGCCCAGCTCAAGGCACAGCTCAGTGCAGCACAAAGCGCCGCGTCGCAGCCCATGAGCAAAGCGGCATCGTCGCTCTCATTGACCCCTGGAGGGTTCCATGCGACAGAGCACGACAAGCATGCCCAATCCATTTCAGCGCCACGAAGCATGGAGCCCACCATCACAGGTGCGATGCGTCCAGCGGCATTTCTGGCAGCTCATGGGATACTGACCATGGCATACCATGTATTGGCGCAGTCAAATCACTCGAGCAAATGACAGCATCAAAGCCGGATCTTGCGGGCAGCATTCCGTCTCTGACGACCGAAAAGGCAAAGGCATTTGAGATCTTTCGACGCGGATATCCGTCTGGCGAGTGGATCGAGGGACAGAAGACGCTGCTCAAGGACAAGTACGCCGATGCCAAGCGTCTCGGGGAATCAGCGAGCAAACTCCGAGCAGAGATCAGTGCGTGCAGGAACATACGTTGTGCGTTCGTGGGGCGTGGCTGGCATGTGCTGACACGGCCGACGACTTGATAACAGAGAGCCTGAAGGAGCGATTGTCGGACCCTGTGGCTGGACAAGACCAGGAAAGCTATCGCATCGTGCTTGCCGATCGTGTGTCAAAGTACAAGGAGGCTTACCGTGTTCTCAAGGATCTCAAGCTGGAGATTGAGCATCTGCAGCATCTGCTGGAGCAGGCACGGCACCGACTGACGCGCGACTTTGAGCACTGGTTCTTGAATGTGTACGCCGAGACCGAAGTGCGACACCAGTACCAAAACCACAACTACCAGCAGCAGCAGCAACCGGATCTGGATCACACCCGGCAATCGGACATTGCGTCAATGCCGTCAACATCCTCGTCACTGTCGTCTCTTGGGCCATCCCCGCGGTCATCCACTGTTTCTGCAAGTGACGGACACTCAAGTCAAGGGCAGACGGGGCAGATGGGATCCATGACAGCACCTGCAGCAGGAGCAGCAGCAGCAGCCAAGGCGTACTCTATGCGCGACTCAACGGACATGTCGCTGGTCAGTCGAGGCACGCCTCCGCAGCCACCGGCATCACAGGCATCGTCCTATCCAGCACGACGGACTGCCGCGTCTCCATCGCCGTCCATGGTCTCGGCCCAATGGCCCAGAATGAACCATCCGCCACCGCAGCACGCTCGCCAAGACTCGTCCATCTCGACCTCGACTCTCATTGTCCATGACATCCAAGGAGCCAGGACCGATGCGCACGCCAAGATGGCCGCGTGGCCACTGTCGCGCGAAGTGCCCGTGCAAGAGCCGCCATCAAACGACCGCCACGCCACTGTCGGATCGCTGTCCATCCATGCGCTCGAGCGGCAAGCCGTCGCGCCAAGCTTTGACCATGTGCCCTCAAGACATCCATCGCAGCAGTGGCCTCTACATGGTATGCATCGGCCATCCAGCCGCGCCATGACACCGACAGCAGCCGCCATGGCGCCATCCGCCATGCCAGACCCTGTGCAAGCCGACATTGCCGCCTTCTACCAGGCACGCGACACGATGGTGCGGGCTCAAAGCAGCAGCCGCAACGTGCAGCACTCGCCATCATCACGGCCCATGCCGTCGTCTGTTGCCTCGTGGCAGCACAAGGCCCCGCTCCTGTCGCCGTCGCCGCCGCTGCTTGCTCCAACAGCTCCCATGGCAGCAACACCAGCTCCAACACTGCCTCGGCAATCGCCATCGCCGCATGGCTCGTACAGCGACCCATACAATAGATACTCGTCACAATAAGAGTGACGCGTCTGTACATGCTTTGGAGTGAATGCGTATATTCAGTTCATGGGAATCCAGCCAGGCTTGCGTCGATGGCGCAGAAGCTGCAATGGTCAGTCCATGTCCACATCGCTGCCATCGTCGTCTGTCTTGTTGTTGGGAGGTCTGAAGGGGGTGCCTGGCGCGAGTCGCGATGACGCTTGGGCTCGCGGAGTCGCACCGGCCACAGCCTGGCGATGATCACGACTGCGAAGCCATCCGCGTCGCGGTGTTACAGGAATGCTCTGTTCGTCCTGCAGAGCCTGTCGTTCACAGTGTTAGTCCAGTGGGAGGCATGCGAGCGTGGTTGGCGACACTGACTCACCTTATTGGGGACGTATGCATAGTCGTATGCCTTGAGCATCTTGGACACGGCATTGTGGTGCACAGCATCGAAATCGCCGCCATGTGTCGCAGAACGTCCAGTGGCCGGCTTGCGGCTCATCCGGTCATTCTGGTTTTCGCCGCTCTCTTCCTCGGCATCATCATCATCAGATGGCAGGACCGACTCGTCCATGTTGCGCACGGATCGTCGAACAGGCGTGACGACCTTGTCGACGCCAAACACTGGGATGAATGTGGCGAGCGGCAGGGTCAGCAGCAAGCGTGCTGGAAAGGGTCGAGTCAGCCAACTTACGTTCGCGCTCCTTCTTCTTGGCGCGTATTGGCGTCAGGATCGTAACAGATCCACGCACTCCACTTCCTGCTGCGTCTGATACACCGGCTCGCGACGTCTGAAAGAGTGGCCGTTTGCTTTCAGATGCTGGCCCAAGTCCGTGGAACGATACCGTGTTCTTGGCTTTGACTTTAGGCGTCTGCGCAATGGACAGGCCGTCAAGTATGTCAGCGAGTGTTGCAAGATCACCTGTGAGGTTGCTGTTTAGCGTCCTTGACACATTCTTGTCAGATGTTTCGGCAATCTGCGCGGTTGCTGGCTTGGCGTTGTGCGCTGCGTGTGGCACGAGCGTAGCATTCTTCTTGAGGATAGGCTTGGCAGTGAGTGGGTTGGCATGGACTCGAGTTGCGCCACAGTCATCATCTTGGGCTGCGTCGCTGCCGATTCCGTTGAAGGGCTTGTCCAACGATGCCAGGTGTGGCTCGGGCTCAGGAGCAGCAGAGGCCTCGAGACATTGCTCGGCGCGCATGTGCTCATCAGCCGCCTGGCCAAATCGGTCTCCCGTGCGCATGCCGTACAAGTGGAACTCGGTGCGCAGCAGTTCGCGGTCCTGCATACGTACAGAGTGAGCCAAACTCGGGAGATAAGCCAAGGTCGAGCCCGCCACTCACGCTTGTGGTTGAGATGTGCTCTTCGGCACGATCAAAGATCTCAAAGACGGCACGGTGGTTGCCCCAAGCCTCTTCAAATGCAGCCCATGCGACCCAAAACTTTGCAGTCGCTGCTGGAGGCCTTGCCAAGATGCGCGTTTGGCATGTGCCATGGCCATCGACTCCTGTAAACATCTTGACAGCACGCGACCCATTGTGCTTGGCACCTGCAATCAGTTCAAACATGGCACGAGCCACCTCGATCTTGCCCGCCTTTCCGAGCATCATGTCAGCTTCGTGACAATAGAGATACACCAGCAAACGTGCCATACTTTGGCTGCAGCGACTGCATGGCTGACACTGAAAAGGTAAAAGGTCGGCAGCAAGACTGGCGACTCTGTCAAAACGTCTCCGTGCGGGCCGACAACCCGCAGGAAAACGCAGTCTCTGTTCCCTGGCAGAAAGAGACCCATTCTGCAATCGAAATGGATCGTCAGCGCATGGACAGTCATGGCCATCGGCAATCGAGCGTGTACCTTTTGAGACGGTCAAGAGCAATACTGATGTTCTGGTCAGATGCACCTTGTGCACGATCCTGGCCATCAAGCGACTGCCGAGCCACGATGGCGTTGGCTGCGATGCTGGCGATCGCATCGGCAGATGCGCGACGCGTGCTACTACTGCTGGATTGCCCAGAGCCGGAGTATGGAATGGCGTCCATACTGGGCTTGCGACGGTCGAGACTGGATGCGATTGGTTCATAAAAAGGATGAGGTGGCATGCTGCCGACGTTGGTGCTGTTGGGCAAGTGCCGCACAGGCATGGATCTCGATGCCTGCGCCAGCAGGGGCAGCGGCTTCTTTGCCGGTGCAGACGTTTGAGTTGCAGCTGCACGGCCAGACCCGTGTTTCAAGTGCGAAGCTGATGTTGCTGAGGCTGATGATGGTGTGGACGACAACGGACGAGCCTTGGCGGCAGACGACGGCACGCCAGCAGCGTCGCTGCGATCTGCAATGGACGTCAATAGAATGGCTTTGTATCTCGGTGCATGCAACGAGCCTACCCTGCAGCAGCACCGAAATGGCTGGCTTGGATGGCTGAGCGCGAGGCGGCACAACGAACGGCTTGAGGAAAGCACGGCTGTCGCTTGTCTTGGATCTGTTCACATCCGCCGCCCGTGCAAGGGACGTGTGCCATGCGATGTTGGTCAACATGGGACCAAGATACAGTCGAGAATACAGAGGAACGCATACAGATCAGCACTATAGAACTCGACAGCCAGGCAGAGACACACCTCAGAGGGTCGCCGCCACGAACAGCGCCTGCACCAGCGGTGCTTGGCTGATGATGGCCAAGACCTGCGCCGTCGCACCTGCTCTTGTCTTGGCGCCATTGCTCCAGTTGGAGGCGTCGCGCAGCCTGCTCGTCGCTGTGCGTTGACGACGCAGCGGCTGCTGGCTGAGCTTGTTCCTGCGTCTGTGTCTGTGTCTGTGTCTGCGCCTGTGTCTGTGCCCTTGGCAAGCCTGAGGCCGTTAAAGGGACAGCAGCCACCTTGGTGGTTGCACCGCTGCTGTTCGTCGTGCCGTTGTCAGCGGCGACAGCAGTGTTTCTTGGCTTGAGGACGTTGCTTCGGCCGGTGGTAGCGGTGCCTGCAGGGCGTGCTCCACGGTTGGGCTGCGAGCCAGTGCGACTAGCACTCGCGCTGCTTCGTTGCATGCTACCACTGCTGCTACTACTACTGCTGCTGCTACTGTTGCTGCTGCTGTTGCTGCTGTTCGGTTGGCGTGTGAGGCAGGCTGGATCGTGTGGATCGTGCGCGGTCGACTTCGGACGTGACCAAACGGCGCAAGTGATTCACTCAAAATCGGCAATCAGCAGCAACGGAAATGGCGGGAATGCAGCCCGAGTTTGCTCTTGACTTTGGGCTCAACATCGCGCTGGAAGCAAGCAGCGGCATCATGACGCTGACGCTCGGCTGTGTGGTTGCGATCGTGCGCTTCCCCTTTGCACTGCGGGGAAACACCGTCAAGCTGCTGCTGGCATTCCTGCTCAATGTCATATCGTCGATTATCTCTGTGTCTGCGAGGTTTGCGGATGTGTCGGGATCCAGCATCACCTGCCAGACCAAGACAGTGCTCCTCATCATCGCATGCTCGTTTGAGCAGCTCGGGCTCTGGGCACTGTTCTATGTCTTCTCGACCAAGGTGCTTATGGTGTCTGGGCCATCGCGATCCTATCGGTTCCTTGTCCACGCGTCGCTGCTTCTGTATGTGGCCATCGACCTGCTGGCACGAATCATGGTTACGGTGCATTGCAATGGCGCATTGTGGCCGCGCGTTGCCATGCAAAGCAACCGCCTTCTGTGCATCTCGCGGTCAATCCTCTTCATTGCACACGAAGCCATCTTGTCGGCCGGGTATCTGGACACGCTGAGAGCGCTGATGGACGATGCAAGGAGCGGGCGGCTGATGCGTGCCTTTCATCGCGGGCATTTCAATCAGCAGAGCAGATATCAGCGGCAATCGTATCACCAGCAACAGCAGCTCAGCAGATCGCAAGTGTCTCGGTCGCACGTTGCACATAACCGAGATGAAGACCAGGATTCATTCGACCAAAGCCAGCAGTACCAGTACGAGCAGCAACAGCAACAGCACCAAGCATTGAGCCACATCTTCTGGGGATCGGCCATTGTGACCATCACCAAGCTGCTTGTGGTGGTTTGTCTCGACACGGCTGCCATTGCGATGAATGCCGTGGCACTTGCACGGGTCGGGCATGCCCAGTCGCTGGGCGGAATGGCCATTGCACGGCTGCTGGTCAACACGCGGAGCATGTTGCTGTTCATGCTGCTCGGAATGGACATGGTGCTCTCCAAGGTTGGACGGCAGAACGTGGGACAAGTGGGCAGTGTGCACGGATCGCATGGAAAGGGGCACGTGGGCGGGCCAGGCGGTGGCGGGGCGGGCGGTGGCCGCGACGGCCGCGTCACCAATGACGACTTCAAGGCCGGCATGATGAAAGGTGCCACACACGATTTCTACGAGCCGTCGCTTGCACCCACGCTGACGACCATTTCGAGCATGTCCATGGCAGCATCACCCGGACGGGACGGGATGCCACACCTTCCGCCACTCCCGCCGCACCTGAGCGACATGGACGATGACAGCATGAGTCAGGGCGGAGTTGGCAGCTACGGCGCAGTTCGCGTCAGTGCGGTTGGCTCCATCGGCGGTGGCTCCATCGGCCATGGCGCTGGCGTGTTGTACGTTGGCGGGGCAGTAGGAGCGGTAGGAGCAGCAGGAACAACAGGATCGTTTGGGCTGACGGGCGGCGGCAACGGCGGTGGCGGCGGAGGGCCGAGCCAGAGCATCGCCATGGGCGGAAGCCAGGCAGGGATCGGACGGCCGAGCCACAGCTACCTGCCAGCGTCCCGAGCGTCGTCGCTGCATCCGTCGCTGGCACGGTCCGACTATGGCCACGAGCGGCATCGCAGCAGCACAACGAGCAGCTATCGTGGCGAATGAATGCACAAACACATCTACCGCAAGCAGTGCTTGGCTGCGTGTCCGCCCAGTGCCGCCCAGTGCCAGCCCGCATTTGGCAGACGGTGCGTGATGCGTACAAAAGCGGCCAGCCACGCATCTGCTTGCCTTTCAAACAAACAAAGCCCACGCCTAGCACAGCCGCAGAATGCTCCTCTCGTCGCTCCTCGTTGCTGCCACTGCGGCCCTGTCTGCATCTGCGCAGCTCACCTTCCAGTCTGCGCCCAACTGCGGCCTGCCCGCCGACCCCACATGCCTCATCAAGAACGCCCAGTACACGGTCGTGGGCACCGTCATGTCGACGAACCTCGGCTCCAGCCCGCTCGCCACGCCGGGCAGCTACAACGCAACCGTTGCCATTCGCTGCCTGTGGGGCTCGTTCTCGTCGCCCCCGTCGCCCGGAACCGGGCTGGCTGGCGCGACCGTGCTGGTTGCCAACTTTGGCTTCCCCAAGGCCGGCTGCCCGGCCAACACCGGCAGCCAGGCCGTGGTCAACGACACCCGCATCATGTTCCTGTATGTCGCGGCGCCAGCCCCCAACGGTGCACCCACGAGCCAGGCCGTTTTCGCCGTGCAGGACATTTGTGTGGGCGGCCTGCCCTACAACAGCGCCAACGTGCAGGTCGTTGCCTCGGTCCTCGAGCAGTTCCCCTCCAACAAGATCCCGCTCGCGAACCAGGGCATTCAGTCGCAGTGCGCTCTGCCCGTCCTGACCCCGCCCACCACCGGCACCGGCGCCGGCGGCAACACGGGCTCGACGTCTTCGCCCACTGCCGTCACCGTGCCCGGCAGCGCCTCGATCGTCGAGGGACGCTTTGTCGCTGTGGCCGCTGCCGTCCTCCTCGGCGCTGCCTTTGCCTCGTTCTCGCTCTTCTAGTCTGTCTGTCTGTCTCTCACCGTCTGCGGCCAGATCCTGCCTGCATCTGCCTGTCTGTCACAATGAATCTGGCCCGATATTCATACAATTACCAAGAAGTATTGAATTAAATTGGACGCGAGAGGCGTCGAATGCAAACCCATACATCACACGATGGAAGGTTCGAGTCAGCAACGAGCATGCGACGGCAGGTGGGCGAGGCACATCCAACAAGGGTCTCACCTTCTATTGAAGTGACCCGTTAGGTCGATCGGGAGGTCCCCCGATTCCAAAAGTTGGTGGTGGTGTTGCAAGTCAGAGCGCCAAAGGCTTGTCACGTGGAGTGGCACGTGACTTGCTGGCACGCTGTGACTTGCTGACGCGCTGTGACTGTGTTGGACGCAGCTTGTCGACACGTCTTGCACGATCCTGGACGACAGGCCGATCGGGTGGTGTTGGAGGCTGCTGGATGACGGGCGGATCGGGTGGTGCCAGAGGCTGCTGGTCGACAGGCGGAGCACGTATTGCACGCAGCTGGATGGAGATATGCATTGCCGCGATGCTGTTGAGGTGCGCTTGCGTGGCTGGATTGCTGTCGGCTTTGGTGTGCGTCAAGTAGAGCGGCCGGTGTCCAAAGAGCAGATGCCACAGTGCAACCATCCCGATGTTGGTGGCTCCAAGAACGTCTCGGTGGTAGACGGTCTTGCAGTCTGTGCACTCGTAGCGTCGCAGGTTGGTGCGGTTCTTGTCTGGGATCCGCTGCTTGCACTGCGGGCACATCTGGCTGGTCAGGTTCTCGTTGCAGCAGTAGATCTGTGTGGTGTGTGTGCATGATCGTGTGTCAGTTGGTGCACAGATGGATGGGATGGGCATCAGACGCACATAGGCATATCCAGACGACCGCAGATGCCTGATGAGAAACTTCTCAAACACAGCGTGCCGGCCACCTTGGCCTGTAAAGTCGATGCCAAATGCCCACACAACGGGAGTGTCCTTGTCTGTTGGCTTGTCACAGCGGCCTTGAGATGCAGCAGATGCGCGCTTTCCAGTGGTCGATCCTGCCAGCTTCATGATGCCCTCAAGAGCGTTTCCGCGATCAGACGTGCTGTTGCTGCACATGGTGAACCGCTTGGCCTTGACCTTCTGTGGAATGCCATGCCACGCCATGCCATCCAGTGCAATCAGCAGGCAATCAAGCAGCTTGGCGGCCATGTCAATGGGCATCCAGAAACAGAGAAACCGTACCCGTGCATTCAGGAATGGCGTGCAGTACGCATGGCAGCGCAGATCCCAAAAGGCTCTCTCGCCAGGCTTGACGTTTGGATCGGCATGCTTTGCTGTCTTGAATGCAATGGCCTTGTGGACATCGGCAGCCTTGGCAAGTCGGTCATCAAACCTGGCACAAGAGGCAGGCACTGTGAGTTGATCTGGTCAAGAGTGCACGTGGCAGAGTCATTGCATGCATACCACCACTGAAAATTGCGCTCAGCTTGTGCCATGCCAGAGGCGAGCACGTAGTTGGCCTCGAGCTTATACGAAAAGTCTCTGAGATCGACCAAGATGCTGGATGCGCCATACAGGTACCGCTCGCCCCAATCAAAGCTGACAATACGCACAAACCGGTAGCCCTTGTTGGTGAACAGATTGTTGGCTTTGAGGATGTTGGGCAATTGCTGAGAGGCGTAAAAGTTGCGCTGGGCCTGTCGTGCCATGGCATGAGTGAGGAATGTGCAACGCATGTGCACTAATGCGCGAGGTTAGCATGCAAGTGACTTACAGGATTGGGCGCTTTTGGCTTGGCGGCTGATGGGTTGGCTGGATTGGCGGCTGTGGATGGCATGTCAGTCGGTGTGGACAACAAGTGCGCGTCTGGATTGGCACAGCAACTCACATTCGCAATCCATGTGATCATGCCCGTCATTGGCCTCATCATCATGAGCATCACCAGCAAGACTGAGCTGCTGGGCTGGAGAAGCCGCATTGGGATCTGCAGAGCAAGGCGGATGTCAGAATCAATGTGTGCACCATCGCATTCAAGTATGCCACATACTGCGAGGCGACTCTGGACGGTCTGTGCGAAAGTCCAGAGTCAGCTGAGAAACGCTGTATCCATCGGTCTTGATGCTGCCTAGTCTGACAGCCTTGGTTGGTCGCGCTGGGGGCAGGGCTTTGATCGCAGCCTGGATGTAATCCTCGCGCTCCTTGCCAACCAGACTCTGCTTGTTGGCCTCTCGCGTCGCCTTGGCTGTAGCCGCTTTCTTTGCCTTGGCGTTGGCCGCGTCCATCTGGACCTTAGCGTCTGCAGGCGTCTGGAAGCGTCGTGTATCCGAGGCGAGTCCGGGGAGGAGAATGTCGAGAACGCAATCCTCGCGGCTTGAGCTGAAAGCGGCTTGTATGTCCTTGTTGGATGACGCAAGAGTCAAGGCTTGCGAGCCAGGCTCTTTGAGAAGAGTGGTTTGTAAGTATCAAATCATGTAAACATGGCATAACCAAGTGCGACCTACTGCTGATCGCAGCCAAGAGACGCTTTTGCAAAGCCTGCAATGCAGCATTGTTCTTGGTTGGCTTGCGATCCTTTGGGTTCCCTATCACCGACCAAAACAGAATGGTCTCGGTGATATGAACAAACGGGTCCCGATTCGCCGCCTCAGGGCATAACTTGATCACTGTTTTGCCGGCCAGCTTGCGCAGCCGGTAGAACTTGCCTATTTCCGACAGCGACTTGTTGAGCAAGATTGCCGCAAGCCTAACCAGCTGTCGGGGGATCCCAGAAATGGCTATGCCCTCCATGTCTGAAGGTGTGCTGGATGCCACGTCTGTGGTGGCCTCATCCCTCTCGCCACATGGCTTCTTGGTCGCGGTGCAATCGGTGGGCAACAAAGAGCTAGACAGGGCCCTCTTGCGACCTGTTGCAGGAGGTGCAGCATCCAGAGTGGCTTGTGGTGCAGCGTCAAGATTGGCCGGCGATGGGGTATCCTCAGCAACCATTGGCATGGCGTCCTCAGCGACCAGTGGTGCCGCGTCCTTGGCGGCCAGTGGCATGGCGTCCTCAATGGCTTTGGTCATGGCCGCGACTGATGCCACGACCTCCTCCTTTGATGCACTGGGCATCAGCTGGTGGGCAGCAGCAAGCACGAGCATCGACTGGTTCGAGATGACATGCACTGCCAGCATGGTGCAGATATCTCGGGCCAAGTAGCTGTAGATGTCATTGGCCGCTTTCCCACACAGACCAACAGCCAGCTTGCATGGCAGGACTGCCTTGTCCAAATCCGCCTGAATCGTGCTCGTCTGGATCGCGTCCATCTTGTCAGCATCCATCATATCCATGCCCATCATGTCAGCATCAGCCATGTCTGCACGCACCTTGCCTGCATTGGCGTGCACCATGCGCCGCGTCCAGTTACGGTGAACAATCAGTTGCATGACGGTGACCAGCCATGCGTTGGTGGTGTCCATATATGATCGCGGCTTTGCCATGCGACCATTGCCAACAATCGTGACAATGTGGCGTAGGAGACATGCCACAGACGTCTCGCCGCCGGATCTGCTGCTGGTCAGTGCTGTGAGGAGTTGATTGGCAGTTGGAATGACTGCTGCTGCTTCTGCTTCTGCTTGCTGCTCGTGCTGCTCATGCTGCTCGTCATCCTCGTGATCCTCATGCTGCTCGTCGTCCTTGTGATCCTCATGATCTCATCGTCCTCGTGGTCATCATGATCATCATCATCCTCGTGGTCGCGATCGTCCTCATGGCTGTCAGGACCGTCAGGGTCATTGGGGCCATTGGGCTGCTTGGGCTTCTTGACGCGTCCGAGCGAGCAGAGCTCAAGCACTGTGTCCTTTGAGAGGATCACAGAATCCCCATAGAAAGGGATTTTGCCCTTGCGACCATGTGGACCAACGCCGTACATAAACCGGACCATGGTGTCCTTTTCCAGCACACAGTATCCTGCCAAGAGCGCAGCCTCTGTCTTGCGGTCAAGTTTCTCGCGATCAAGAAAGCAGTAGTTGGTCTTTCCATCGCGGGTCCACTTGAAAACGCGATAATCAAGTGGCAGCGGCTCATCTGACTCGAGCTTGAGCAGTACTTCGAGAACAGCGCCGAGCATCACAATCCCGACATGCCGAGCGCCGACGATGAACGTGTAAACCTTGGAAATGCAGGCTAGGACAACCATGGCGACGGTTTGCTCTGCTGAAAGTGGTTTGGCTGGAGGGCCCAACAACTTTGCGCTTGCTGGATTGTCTGAAACCATCTCCTGCACAGCTGTCAGCACACACAAAGCCGAGCATGCAGAGCAGCATGGCGATCAACTCCCATACCTTCAGATCCACGATCATATTGGGGCGATGTTGCTGTGTGTTTGTCTGAGCCTTTGGTGCTTTGGGATGCTGCTGTGCCTCCTGCTCGCGCTCGTGCTCGTCCTTCTCCTTGTCTTTCTCCGTGCCCTCCTCTGTTGGTGCTTTGAAATTGGCGGCTGCAGGAAGAGTCTGGCAGGCCCCTTGTTGGAAGTCGCCCATCTGGACAAGCTCATTGTGCCAGGCGCGTCGATCATGAAATGTGTATCTGCCAGCAGAATGCATGTCAGCAAGCACAATCAAGGCACGCGACATGCCATATGCCACTTACGCCCGTGTCTCATCCTCAGATTGAGCCTGGCGGGCTTGCTTGCTCGCATCCTTCTTGTTCTCCTTGACGATCTCATCTGCCTTGGCCTTCTCTGCACGCTCTGCCCTCTCCTTCTCACGTGCAGCCAGCATGGCCGGCGTGCAATGGCGTGGCTCCTGTCGCGGTTGGATCCAGTATCAGGTGTCCATTCTGCGTGCACAAGATGCTCACAATCACAAGCCTGCAGTTCCACTCACAGTTGTCTTTGTGTCATCAAACACACCAAGAGGGAATCTCTTAAGGCATGCTTGGTTGGCACGATCATTCTCAGATGACTTGGGCAGCTTTTCTGGCGGTGGAGGAGGGCCAGCCTGTCAAGCAAAAGGATGAGCAATCGTGCCAAATCACTGCGGCACACACAGACAATGGAAGATGAGACGCACTGCAGCTTGCTCGATGACTTTCTGCAGCAGAGTAATGGCCTTTAGACGCTGATTGACAAGTGTGATTGAATTGCCCCTGCCCTTGCCCTTGCCCATGCTGATGCGCCGATTCTTGAGGCCGTTCAGGGCGTCCAGCAGGTCTGTGGCCTCCGCATGGATAACTTCAAACGTGTCTGCCAGTGCCACTCTTGTACTGATCCGTCTGCGGTGCTTGATCGGCTGTGTGTCTTGCTGCGTTTGTGGATCTGCAATAATGCGTTCCACAATGATGGCATTGTGAGTGGATGATATCAAGTCATCACAAAGCAAGCAGCACATACTGGGAGTGGATACATTGCAGAATGTGGCGCGTTTGGGATGCGCGATCTTGTACAGCCGATCGCGCATTCTTGGAGCAACAGTCTGTGCAGGAGCAATGGATCAAGTCAGTCATATTCAAGGTCAACAACCACACATGGTGCAAGAGCAACAGCATGCATCCAAGCCATGCAGCAACTTACAAAGGCGTGCAAAATGAGCTTATCTTGCTTGCTGATACCTGCGTACTCATCCGGCTCAATAGATTGCTCCCTGACGGTCTGCAGAAGCTGGGTACTAGCCGTCCTGCAGATGGCAGAGAGGATATTACGGCGTGTGACGGCATTGTAGTTCTTGGCAAGGAGCTCAACCGCATGCCTGTTGATGGCACCCATCGCCACGCGGCATCCCTTGACTTCCCTGAATGCAGCGTCCAGCTGCCCACTGATGACAATGGTGATGGCAAGCTGCTCAACAGCACTGCGCGTAAGATGAACAGCTGCAGGGATGGGCTCGCCATTCTTTGCCTTGGGATGATTCAAGCAGCATCCAGGCGACGAGCACCTGGAGAATGATCAGAGAATGGCATCAACACAGACATGTGGTGTCAGTTTTTCCAGAAACGCCACAGATGACATGCATGCATACTTGGTCTCAGCTGAGGCAGCTGTGTCAACATCCATGCTGTTGGCATTGCCTGATTGATGCTCAGAACTGGCAAGGCATTCAAACGTGTCAATGCCAGTATGTCTGCAACCGCACTTAATCAAGAAGCTTGCCTGGTTGCAATCACGCCAGTTGGTGCACTGGGCTCAGTCTGGTTGACAAAGATGTCAAATGCATTCTGGAATGAGTGCACAAGGCTCCCATCGCCAATCTCAGCCAACTCCTTGATGTACGCGTCCTTGACAGCATGCATGAATATGCTGGCCTCAAATGGAGTTTGAAGGATGGCACAGAGCTCGAATTTCTCAATCCCCAGCTTGACAGCCTTGGCGTTGAACTGTGTGTTGGTGAATTCAGCGGCGGCCGCGATTCCTGGCAGGGAATGCAAGCAGAATCGTGCACAAAGACAAAGAATGGCATGAGTGATGACAGATACAACAAAACAGGCGCGGCAACTCACCGTAGCCATGGCGGGCAAAGAAATCTGTATGAGAAAGTGAAGCAATCAGCTTGCACACACCGCGAAAATCCCGCACACCAAAGGTGGATGCCATGGTGGCAATCCCACCATGGTTGTAGGATCGCATTGGTGCAATCCGCCCATGCTGCATGTGTGTCAAAATGACAGCACAATGCCCAGCAGCATGGGCAACAAGGTCGGAGTCATTTCCAACAACAAGCATTGGCTTTGGACTGCCACTCAATGCATACTGTGAGCCATCAACTAGAACAGAAGAACGCCATGACGATCTCTTACCTTGACTTGCAAACATGGCGGGCGATGCAACAGTCTGCCTCGTAGTTGCAATGGCAGACCGTGAATCCATCCATCAATTGAGCCAGCTCCTCGAGCGCCTCAAAGATACGTTTCTTGTCGATGTTGGTCAATGTGAAGAAGCGGCTGAGAGCATGGGTGTAACGGATGCTCGGTCGCGGTCACGTGATCCACGTGACCCACGTGACCAGACAGACATTGTCGGGCCGCACTGGCCGCTCTGGTTTCCCCCGTTCTTGCAGTCGTCTGCCCGCCCTTCCTCGCGTGCACACATACTGACCCGAGAGACCAGGTCTGTGCTGCCTCCCAATGAAGAGTCGTCTGCCCGCCCTTCCTCGCGTGCACACATACTGACCCGAGAGACCAGCCGGCAAGTCTGCCTGGAGGCCCAGTGCTACAGCAAGAACCGCCCTCTCGACGCCGTCGGCCGCCGTTTCCCGCCGCCGTCGATCGATTTTTCCGTCGATTTTTCCGTTTTTTTTTTCAGATGGCCGTCGAGCGCTCGCCCCAGCCCGCGGCTCGCTCGGCTGCCGCCCCCTTGGGCACCGACCAGGACCTCCTTGGCGAGGCCTCGTTCGATACGGCCCGCTCGTTCATCGACGCCACCCCCCCAAGGTTCCAGCACCGCCCCGACCCTGCGGGTACGTCGTCCGTCTTGATGGCCGACTCTGCTCTGGGCGCGTCTTTTGGCGCCTCACCAGCGCGCCGCCACTCCTCGGCCGATCTGTTGGGCCGCCACGATGCAGACGCTGGTCGGCGCCAAGAGGCGTTCCTCTCCAGCACGCCGGCCGTCCAGCCCGGCGCTGGGAGTGCCCCCAGGCGGCCCTTCACCATCACTGGAGAGCACATGTTCTACGAACTCGTGCGCCTCCACACGGGGGCGTCAGACACCAGCCGAGCACTCAAGGCAACCACATCATCTGCGGCCGCTGCCCACGCGGCCATCGATGATCTGCGGCTGCAGCTGCAGGCCGACCGCGACACTGCCGCCAGGCAGGCTGAGGCCTACTCCAGCGCCACCCAGCTCCACCATCAACGCCTGGTGGCACTCTTTGACTCCGTCGAGGCCAACTCAGAGGCCATACGGGGCCTGCAGAAGAGCGTCGCCAACACGTCGGAATCCGTGATTGCACTGGAGCAGGTCTTCTCGGATGCCGTTGCCAAGGCCACCAAAACGGCAAATGCCGCGTTGGCGCAGGCCTCAGCCACGGCGACCCTGCTTGCGGAGCATCCGGTCCAGGCGCTTGGGTCCTCGGTGGACTCGCGTCCGGCCCCCGCGTCTGGATCCTCGGTGGATGCTCGCCTGCCAGCAGTCGTGGATGCCCGTGCACCAAACTTGGCCAAGGTGTTCTCGGAGTCGCTTGGCAGACAGGCGCCGTTCAACGGCCTTGTCATGGTCAAGGGCTCGCAGCTGACGGTCAACTGGAACGCCACTCGCGAGAGCCTTGAGCCATTTGTCCTTGCCATTGAGATGGCCTACAAGAGCGCCTGCAAGGCGACCGGCGTGGACGCGATCCCCCTGAGCGACATTGGCGCAACCCTCCTGACGCTCCTCACAGGCGAGGCCCGCGTATTTGCCACCGCCTGGTTCAAGTCGCTCAAGACAGACGATCCGCCCCCGACGCTCGCCCACTTCCTTGCGGACCTCGTGTCGCGCCACAGTGCCCCGGAACGAGTCCGAGGCCAGGCTCGCCAGAAGCTGGAGCGTGACTTTGCGCCCACTGAGTGCCATGGCCGTGTCCCGCAGGATTGGCTACATGCAGCCGAGCGGCTGTTTGGTGACGCCCAGCTTACGGAGGCGGAGATGCTCACATTCCTCCGCACGCGCATCAAGGACAAGCCCGAGGCGTGGGATTCGCTCACGACCTACTCGGCCCTCCGCGAGGCGTTCATCAAGCGACACTCAGGCGCGGAGGAACACGAGCGTAACATTGCAATTGCCACTGCCCTCGCCAACGCTCACAAGGCCCAAGACGCCAAGTCGACGCCCAGCTCTGGCAAGACAGCCGCCGCGTCGCCGCGTTCTTGGAGCTCCTCATCGCCCAAGGCCACTCCTGCGCCTTCCGGCAGTAGCAGCGCGTCTGAGACGCGTAAGGCTGCCTCGCCTGCTGCGACAGCCGACCATGCTGGCCGATCGCCTAGCCAGCGCCCGCCCCACTCTAAGGTCGGGCGCATCGCGGCAAAGGCCAAGGCACCCGGGTATGTTCGCTCGCCCCCTTTGGCTCCTCCTGCTCCTGCGGCTAAGCACGCTTCGGCGGCTAAGCCTGCAGCCGTGCGTAAGCCCAATGCTGACACCGAATCTCCATCGGTCCCTGCCCGTGACGACGGCGCACCAGCAATGGCTCCGGCTCGCGGTCGCTCGAAACCGTCTCGTCGTTCTCAGACGACGGGACGCAGTACAGCGACGCAGACGAAGAAGAGTGACCCTCTGGGTGGCGTTGCGAATAAAAAGATGCCCTCTGGGCTCCCCGTTCATCCTGCTTGCCCTGTTATGCCGCCGTCGCGGCTGAAGGAGGGGCACCTTGCCCCGGTGACTCCGATCACCAAGCACCGGTGCACCTTCCCGGTGTTCCTGGACAATCGCAGTGCCAGTGTCCTGGTGGACACTGGCAGCAGCGCGAATCTGGTAGCTCGCCGTTGGTTGGATGCCAACGGCCTGCTCGCCGCTGCCCGGCCGTTCACCCGGCAGGCGGTGACTCTCGAGTTTGCCAACGGCAACTTGCAGAGACTAGATTCGGAGGTCTACCTCACGCTCGCGGACAGATCTAATGCTGTCAGCCAGGTGCGGTTCCTTGTCTACGATGGTGTGGATGATGTCATCCTGGGCATGCCATGGCTGCGCACAACCGCGAAGGCGTCGTTCAACTTCCGGCGCGGCGTTTTCCGCTTCTCAACCGAGTCGCGCCCCGATGTGCACCACATCTGGCAGCACAAAGACGCTCCGCCGTCCGCTGCCTCCCACAACCGGCCGCACTCTGACATCGTGGTTACCATGTCGGACATCCTCGCCCATCCTGACGAGTACGCGGAGCTGGTCTATGTGGATGACCTGCCCGAGGACCGTGAGGCAGCTGCCGATGCGCGCCTTCGCGTCGCGGCTGCAAACGGCCTCACCCCGGACGAGCTGAAGGAGAAGTACCCCTACCTTCCAGTCTGCCCGGACGAGGAGACGCAGAAGGCATTCATCGAGTACTACGAGGTCTGCTGCCCGCCGCAAGGCCGTGCGCACGACTCGGAGTTCGAGATTGCGATCCCTTTCATTAAGGATGCGCAGCTGCCGCCGCGTCGTGGCCTCAAGAGACTGAACCAGGATGCATCCGTAGCGCTCAAGAAGCAGCTGGACGAGTGGTACACCAAAGGTTACATCCGCCGCTCGTCATCGCCTTTGGGCGCCGGCACGCTCTTTGTCCGCAAAAAGGATGGTTCGCTGCGGTTGGTCATCGACTACCGCGGCTTGAACAACATCTCGGTGAAGTTCCACAGTGCGATCCCGGAGATTGAGACCCTCCGTGATAACTTGGCAAACAAACCCTTCCGCTCGATGCTTGACATCCGCGAGGGCTTCCTTAACATTCGTGTTAAGGCGGAGGACCAGTGGAAAACTGCGTTCTCCACCCAGTTTGGTCACTTTGAGTTCACGGTCATGCCTTTCGGGCTGACCAATGCTCCGGCGGTGTTTACACAGGCCATCCAGTCGACGCTCAATGAGCTGCTGGGCACGTGCGTCTCGGTGTACATGGACGACATCTACATCTACAGCGCGACGTACAAGGAGCATATCAAACACCTACGCACTGTTCTCAAGCTGCTACTGGAGGCTCAATTGTACATTAAGCCGTCCAAGTGCATGATCCTGCAGCAGGACATTGAGTTCTGTGGTCACGTGCTCTCGCCCACTGGTTATTCCATTGCGCCAAAGCACTTGCAGGACATGGCAGCTGCCCCCCACATCTCAAACACGTCCACTCTGGCAACTTGGCTAGGTAAGCTTGTGTGGTTAAAGTCATTCATTGGCGGGCCGAACCCTGCAAAGGCGTACGCCACCATGTGTCTGCCACTATACAAGCTACTAGCCAAGAATGCCAAGTGGGAATGGGGCCCTGCTCAAAAGCAGGCTGTGGAGACCTG
The DNA here is from genome assembly GCA_025526915.1 of Entophlyctis helioformis. NCBI lineage: Eukaryota > Fungi > Chytridiomycota > Chytridiomycetes > Chytridiales > Chytriomycetaceae > Entophlyctis > Entophlyctis helioformis. The sequence goes on along the minus strand of JAHLKH010000088.1, from coordinate 4,300 downwards.
CGACAGGCAGTGTTGAAGGCAACTGAGCTGCGGTTCTTTGACCCGGCTCTGGAAACGCATGTCTACACTGATGCCAGCAACTACGTCATTGCCGGCTACCTGTCGCAGATCCACCCAGATGGCGAGAAGCTGGTGGCCTGCTGGTCACGTAAGCTTAGCCCAGCCGAGATGAACTATCCAACCCACGAACGCGAGTTGCTCGCCATCGTGGAGTTCTTCTCGCGTTTCCGTCATCTGCTGTCCAGTGTGCGCTCTGTCACGCACACTGACCACAAGGCGCTGGTCTGGTTGGCCACGCAGCCCCACCTGTCGGATCGGCAGGCTCGATGGGTCCTGTCTCTGCAGGAGTTTGATACATCCATCGAGTACGTGCCTGGCGAGCTCAACTCGCTGGCCGATCTGCTGTCCCGCGATCCCTCAAAGGCCCCTCTCTGCACAAACTGTCGCTCGCCTGTCCCGATCCGTGCTGCCAATCTGCGCACTGACTCTGACTGGGCGAAAGACGTGCGTGCGGCGTTGCCGGCCGACCCATTCGCCTCCAGACTGCCTGGCTGGAAGGCCGACCCGTCATCAGCCACGCCGGCCGACCGCAAGGTCGTAGTGCACATGGAGTGCTTGGATGGCGCGTGGTGGTACAAAGGCAACCGCTTGTATGTGCCGCAGTCTCTGCGCGCGGATCTGCTGCCCACTACCACGACTCTCCCTTTGGTGCGCACCAGGGACGTCAGCGGACCACCAGCCGCTTGTCGAACCGGTACTTCTGGCCCAGAATGTCTGAGGACATTGCTGCCTATGTCGCCTCATGCGACGTGTGCCAGCGCCACCGCACGCCCAATCACCGGCCTGACGGCCTGCTGCATCCACTCGCGATCCCGGACGACTGCTTCTCGAGCGTCGCCATGGACGTCATGTTCCTGCCCGCGGGCGGACAAGACGATGCGTTTGATGCTGCTCTGGTTGTGGTCGATCGCCTGTCCGGCCTCTGCGACGCGTTCCCGTGCCGCCGCTGTCGTCGGCCCAGGAGCTGGCCGAGCTCTTCCTGACTCGCTGGGTCTGCTCGGGCAAGGGCTTCCCAGTCGACATCGTCTCGGACCGCGACGCCCGCTGGCTGTCGGCCTTCTGGTCGAGCCTCTGCACCGCTGCCCGGATCAAGCAGAACCTCAGCACGGCTCGCCACCAGCAGACTGACGGCTTGGCCGAACGCAGCATCCGCACCATCAAGGATGCGCTCGCCAAGGCGGCCGATTACCACGGCTCTGACTGGCCGCTGCTGCTCGGTCCCACCTGCTTTGGCCTCAACTGCGCGCCGTCGGCTTCGTCTGGCTTTGCACCTTTCTTCCTGGCGTTTGGCCGCCACCCGCGGTCCTTCCCGTCTGAGCCGGCCCTGGCACCGTCTGCCGCGGCCCGTGTCAAAGGTAGGTACGTACGGGTTGCTGATCCAGGAACCAGGAGCTCGGGAAGTGGGTGATCTGCTTGAGAGACGACGAGAGAAGCGAGATTCAATGAGTTGAAGATTGAAATGTGACGGTTGGGATGTTATTGAGAGTAGAGCTAGAACTGCCAGCTTTTATAGCCGAGCAGCAAAGAAAAGTGAGAGAGTCACATGGAGACACAGAGTGGTAGGATGGGCGAATCAGAGAGAGGGAAGAGAGCATGCAGGTGAACGTGCTGCATGTGGGAGAGTGATTGGTGTGTGTGTGGAGGATCGAGGACCAGTGGATTGAGAGTGTGCGATGGAGAGTGGAGAGTGTGTGATGGTGGTTTCTTGACTGGTGCACGTGAAAGTACGCCTCTGCATGAGTAATGCGCGTGCGGCTAAACTGGCTTGTCCGCCCGTCATATGAACCAGAAATGACGCGTCGTCCAACACCCCCCCTCGAACGTGGTCGTCAGTCCTTGAGGCGCAGATGCTCGCGAAGACTGATGAACGCGGGCGTCTTGACGCACTTGGTGAAGATGTCGGCGACCTGATTGTCGGTGCGGACGTAGGCCATCTTGATCAGACCCTTGGCGACCATGTCCTTGACGTAGTGGTACTTGATGTCGACGTGCTTGGAGGCGCCGTGGTTACTGCCGGGATTGTTGATCTGCTGAATGGCGGCTTGCGAGTCGCAGTGAAGCGTGATGGGCTGAGCAGCAGGACTCTTGATCTCGGCGAGCAGCTGACTGACGTAGGCGAGTTCTTGAGTGGCGAGACAGGCGGCCATGAACTCGGCCTCAGCGGTGGAGGTGGCGACGACCTTTTGCTTGGATGATCGCCATGAGACGCACGAGTTGTTGTAGAAGATGGCGTAGCCGGACGTAGAGCGTCGAGTGTCAATGTCGCCAGCCCAGTCGGCGTCGCAGTAAGCTTGAATGGTCGAGCTTGAGTGCGAGGAACCGCCGAGTGTCAGCTTGAAGTCGACCGTCGTCTTGACGTACTTGAGGATGTGCGAGACGGCGTTCCAGTGGCTCATGTCAAAGTTGGACATGTGACGAGCGACGAGACCAACGGCAGCAGCGAGATCCGGGCGAGTGGCGACCATGGCGTACATGAGTGAACCGACGGCCTCGCGATAAGGGACGCTTGGACTTGACGCGTCAGTGCTTACAACAAGAGCTTGGGCCGAGGGATTGATTGGGTTGGTCATGCCCTTGCAGTTCGACATGTCAAAGCGCTCGAGAACGTTCCGCAGGTAGTGCTCTTGACTGAGGAAGATCGTGCAAGCCGCGCGGTCTCTTGTGATGCGAATGCCGAGCAGGAGATCGATCTCGCCGAGGTCCTTCATCTGAAACTTGCTGGCGAGGTCGCGCTTGACGTTGGCAATCTCATCCTTCGACTTGGAGATGATCAGCAGGTCGTCGACGTAGACGGTCACAAAGATGAGCGACTTGGCGTTCCTGACGAAGACGCATGGGTCGGACTTGCAGGCGGCGAAGCCGATCGAGAGCAAGTGGCTGCTGAGCACCTTGAAGAACGCGCGAGGACTCTGCTTGAGGCCGTACAGCGCTTTGTTGAGATGGTAGACAGCCGAGGGATCACCGGTTGCAAAGCCGGGTGCCTGACGAGTGTAGACAGTTTCCTCGAGAAGGCCGTTCAGAAACGCGGTGACGACGTCCATCTGGTGCACTTCGAGATCGTGAATGGCCGCATGAGTGAGGAGGACGCGCAGTGAGACAAAGCGTAAGACTGGAGCAAATGTCTCGTTGTAATCGATGCCGAGCGTCTGGGAGTACCCCTGAGCGACAAGACGGGCCTTGTAAAGGATCGAGCCGTCTGCCTGCTTCTTGTAGCGGAATACCCAGCGAAGGCCAATGACTTTGGCGCCGTGAGGACGAGGGACGATGTTGTAGGTGTGGTGCGCGCTAAGAGAGTCGAATTCCGCGCGCATTGCGGCTTCCCACTTGGCGGCATCAGGGCGGGCCATGGCCTCAGCGTACGTCTCGGGCTCGTTGCCAACCATTGGATAGTCGGGCAGAGGATCGTCGCAGTCGTCCATGGTGACGGTGAACGCGAAATCGCTTGTGACTGCGATGTTCACTGACTTGTCGCGTCTCCATGCCTGATCGGCCATCTCCTTCTCGTTGTAGACGGCCTTCGGGTTGCGAGTAGAACGGGCAGAGCGCTGTGCACTTGAGAGGCCAACCGCTTGAGCCGCGGATGTGGCGAGTTGCATGAACGACGAGATGGGATGGCCAGAGTCGGAGTCATTGCCGTCAGACGAGCCGTCCTCGGATGCAGAGAGATCGTGCTCAGGCGAGTTGTCTCGGATCGTGGGATCGTCAGAGGAGTCGGAGTCGACCGAGGAATCGACCGTGTCAGATACTACCCCCTCCTCGGCCGATGCAGCGGGGCTTGAGGCAGAGGGAGCTGCGATGGGCGATGAAGACTGACGCGGATCGGTAGGAACGACGACTGCGCTGTTGGGTCTGAGCGGGAAGACGTGCTCGTGGAACCGGACATCGCGAGAAATGACGACTGCGTGGTCCTTGAGCGAGTAGAGACGATAGCCCTTGGCATTGTCAGCGTAGCCGAGCATGACACATTCCATGGCGCGAGGCTGGAGCTTGTTGTTGGAGCCGTCAATGATCGTGGCGTGGGCAAGACAGCCGATGGCGCGAAGACGATCGTAGTTGGGCGAGCGGCCGTGGTAGAGGTTGAACGGGACGCGGCCGTTGAGAGATGAGTGAGGCAGTAGGTTCTGCACAGTCACGACCGTGCGGGCGATCTCGGCCCAGAGCGATGGAGGCAGGCCAGAGTCGATCAGGATCGTGCGCACCGCGTCAAAGACAGTGCGGTTCTTGCGCTCAACGACGCCGT